>JAKLNC010000150.1:0-73170 GCA_022813145.1 Barbatosphaeria neglecta | reverse complement strand
GTCGAGCCGGCCGCCCCCAACCCCCGGCCCACAGGAGAACAGCGGCGCCGACCCGACGCTGCTCCCGCTGTTCCGCGCCGTAGACAAGGCGGGTACGTATTCTCAAGGAGCGAGGGGGGACGTGAATAGAAAAGACGAAAAGAAAAGAAAAGAACTCCAAGAAAACTGACCCGGGCTCTCCATTCCGCACAGGAACCGGCCACCTCTCCGAGCGCGAGCTCTCCGCCGCCCTGGTGAACGGCGACTGGACCGCCTTCGACCCGCACACCGTGCGCATGATGATCCGCATGTTCGACAGCGACCGCAGCGGCACAATCGGCTTCGACGAGTTCTGCGGCCTCTGGTCCTTCCTCGCGTCCTGGCGCACCCTGTTCGACCGTTTCGACACCGACCGCTCCGGCAACATCTCGCTGCCCGAATTTTCCAACGCGCTCGTCGCGTTCCGCTACCGCCTGTCCGACCGGTTCGTCGACACGCTCTTCCGCACGTACGACAAGCGCGGCGAGGGTGTCATGAGCTTCGACCTGTTCGTGCAGGCGTGCATCAGCCTCAAGCGCATGACGGACGTGTTTAAGAAGTACGATGACGATCGCGATGGGTACATCACCCTCAGCTTCGAGGACTTCCTCACCGAGATTTTGAGGCAGTTGCGGTGAAGGGGAGAAGGGGCAGAAGAGACGAGAGAAGGGAGAGAAGGAATAGGACAGTTCCGATGCGGGACACAGAGAGAGGTTCTATCCGTTGTCCCTGAGGTGTGGAGCGTGGGATGAATGAGTAAATAGATGGATGGGGTGGACGGATGGAAACCGGTCCATGATGATACACCATCTTATAAGAGTAGGTAGGGGGGGATCTACGTCGTCTTACGGAGTTGGGTTTATATGAATTGGTTTCGCTTTCCGGTCGTTCAATGCGCTTGGTTGGGTGTCGATGGCCCCGTGGCAAGAGGGAGGCCTCCGGCGTGCGGATAAGACGGACGGATGTTGACCCACGGGACAGCACATCCAGCCCACTTCAGAGTTCAGAGTATACTCTGCGTAGGGTAGTAGTAGTAGTAGTAGTAGTAGTTGTATATCACCTCACGATATTCAATATCAAACTGTGAAACCTCCCATTAAATGACGTAGCCGACCTACTTGATCTCTCTATACGACTCGATGAGACACATCTCAATATCCCATCATCCGTTCCATTCCTTGTAGATAAGTCAAAAGTGACCTCCCCTTCCCATTAGGCGCCTCCCAGCACTCTATCGTCGTAGTAGCGTATGCCCCTCCCCATTAAATAGTAGGTACCTCTCGTAGCGGAGGCGTATGTGGAACAAAGCTATGACCTTCCTCTTAAGCTTTGAGAGAACAGGGGGGTGGTGACGCCATGTCCTCCGTCTTCTTGGCCTCCACCGCTCTATCCGCATTGTTCTTCTCCCCTTCTTCCTCCTTCATCTCCCCCCTGCTGTCCACGTTCCAGACTCCTTCACTCGTAAGCAGCACCTCCTCGCCGCTGCCCAGAGCTAGCAGCTCGGTCGGACGGCCCTTCGTCGTCTTCTGGTCCCCCCCTCTGTCCGCCGCTGCCGCTTGACCACCCGCCGGGCACGCCGGGCCCGCCGGGCTCGCGAGCGGGGAGAGCGAAAACGACGACGACGGGTCGGCCGAGACGTCCACGTCTTCGCGGCGGAACTTGCGCGTGCGGAGCAGCCGCGTCGCGAGCCCGCGCACCTCCTTGTCGCCGTCGTGGGCACTGATCCACGCGCGGGCGCACAGCCGCGCCGCCGTCTCCTGCCCGGCCGGCGCGCCGAGGAGGATGTTGCCGCCGAGCCACCACGGATTGCTCACGGCGTCGAAGCAGTGGAGCAGGGCCGTCAGGGGCAGGGCCGCCTCCGCGACGAGGTGGGAGGAGACGTATTCGCTGAGGCTGGCGTAGGAAACGCCGTGAGGGGAGAACAGGATGGAGATGGTGCGGTCGGTTGTCGATGATGCCGCTGCCGCCGCCGCCGCCTTGGAGAAGGAAATGGAGGATGTCGACCGGACGGAGCGGAGGGAGGAGACCCCGGGGGAGGTTGGAGTGGGCGGCGATGCTGGATGCTGCTGCCTGGGAGGACTTGCAGCCGCGGTGGCGGGGCCGGGAGCCGGCGTAGATGGGCTGGGCACGAGGCTCTGGGCCGACGAGGAGAACCGCCTGTGCGAGAAGATGGCGGACAGGCGGCTCGATCTGGGCGATTGAGGAGTGTCGGGAGGGGTGAGGACCCCCCCGGCTGACGGTAAGGCCGTCGCGGCGGCTACCGACGTTCTCACCGAGAGGCCCGACCTCTTCGACGCGGTCGGCCCGCCCGCGGACACGACGACGGGCGGGCGATATGTGATGCCGACCGCGGCGTGGAGGCCCGACATGTCCCGACGCTGCGGGATGAACGCCACCGTGACCTCGCCCGGCTCCCCCCCGTGCACCATGGGCGGCACGGCCACCCGTACGACCGTTTCGCGGCCGCTAACTCTCGGGTCCTCCCATCGCGGGATGGTTCGCACCTTGTCCGCGTCGAAGTGTCGCCAGCTTCGGATCAGGCGGGCCGAGGCGGGCTCGGCGAGGATCAGCGTCTTGGTTCCCGACGCGGGCAGCTGCCTTAGCGTGGCCTCGTTGCAGTGGTCGCTCTTGTGCTGGGAGACGATAACGAGGTCCGGTTCCGGGAGCTCCTGCAGGGACGCTATGCACGCCGGCTCCTTGTGCGTCGTTATGGAGATCTTCGCGTGGAATATCTTGGACGGGCCGGTGATCCAGGGGTCCAGCAGAATCCGGAAGGGCTCGGGAGCCGCGCCGGGCGGCAACGGGATGGTGACGATGGGTTCCAGGGACAGCAGAAAGGACGCGTCCGTATTCAGGTGCTTCACCGTCAGCGCCATCGTGGACAAACGTACTCGGGAGATTGACGTAAACTCTCATCCACTTGGAGACAGACAGCGGGAGGCCGAAGGGGAATGGTAGCAGCAGGCAGGTAGGCGCGTGGCAGTGGTGGTGCTAATAAGACCTTCTGCACGCATGATGGCAGGCCGGAGACGAAACGGACTGGGCGATCTTTAAACTAAACGCTCCTTTCCCTTCCTCCGCAGAGGAGCGAAAGGATGGATAGCCGGCGGATTGGCCCCCTCGAAAAGGAAGAGGGAGCGAGCGGCAGGGAAGACAGGGGACACTGATCGACGCAGCACAGCAGGAGAGAAGAAGATGAGAGAGAGACGCGATACCACCGTTTGGACAGCTCTGACTAGTCGCTGGGGGAATCGGCGGCCCTGCCCTTGCAACAGCTGTGTTACGTAGAGTTACGCATTGGGATAGCACATCTAATAATGACAATGTTCCCCGAATGGAGGCAAGCTCCGGCAGGGCATGAGCGGATCCGTTGCCGTAATTGGGGCTTCGACTCGTCTCGTCCCGTGGGCGCGGGGAAGGTGGACGCGAAGAAAGGTGATGAGGCGGGAGGCGTTTAATGAGCCGACGCGAAAAGAGAGGCAGACAGCCGGCTGGGGCGACCGGGGGTCGGTCCAGCCGCACACTCAGCACTTGCCCAGCACCCGCCAGCACTCGCCCAGCGCCGCAAGGCTCTCCCCGCTCGCGTGCCTTCGTGGTGGCTCGGTTAGCTGCCCTTGAAGAGCATTTCATTCTTCGCGTCGAGACACCCGGCGGTCAGTCTGTACATACTTCTACTCCCTTCTCCCTCTGCCGGAAGCGGCCTGGTGGGAGGGAGCGGCCCAGTAGGAGGGAGCCGCCGCCGTCTGTGCCCATCGCGGAACCCAGTGGGCGAGTACAGGTGGAAGGGGGTTGATCGTCGTCCTTGATAGCCCGTCTCATCGCTGCGGCAGATGGTACCCCGGCCGGAATGTTGGACGAAAGAAGGAGGGCCCGGCCAATAGTGAACCGGTGGCTTCGTGTGGCACTGCACCCAGGCCCGGACGTTCGAATCAGAGCTCGCATAGCCGCGGACAGCGACGTCGTGCGTGGCAGCACAAAAAGGTCGAATGGAGATTGGCATTTTTGTGACCGCAGGAAGGTGAGGCGGCACGGCGGGTGGACGGTAAGCTCTAGAGGAAGCGAATCCAACGTCCGTCATGCAGCATCAACCACGGCGAAGGTCTCCGGCTCGTTCGAGACTTCCCACATTCCATTCCGCAGCGGGGTCCATCGGTCAGATACCGGCGCTGGGCATCGGCGTTAGGATGCTGACCGAGCGATACACGTATCTCCTCAGTGTTGGATCCGTACGGATTCGGATGGATTCGCACCATAGCCTGTTGCTATTGACTCGCGGCCTCGATCGAGAACGATCCTTTTGGACGGCGTACCGAGAAACGGCCGGCTGGAAGTCGCGGCGGTCCGTCCACTCGCATCAGCAGGTCTACGGTCGAAGCCTCAGCACGCTCGACACGTACGTCTGTGTGCGGAAATAGTTCACACGAGTAAGTCAAGAAGCGAGGGTTGAAACGTGCAAGACGGGGTGTGGAAATTCGCGCAACCCCGATACGGTCAGGAGCTAGGAGAAGCCCAGGAAAGCGCGGCAAGGCGTCGTCGTTTCGGGATCGGACAGCAAGGCTATGATGTCAACGTCAGGCTGCCATACATACCTGCCCGGAACCTGATGGTCGGCAGGTGAAAGAGGGCTGTGAGCATCTTCAGAAGATACCGAAGCTCAAGCAAGCCGGCAGTCAGCAGCCAGCAGCCAGCAGCCAGCAACCAGCTCAATGAAGCAACACGAGAAGTGGGCCAGAAGCTGCCCGGGCTGTCCCCGTGAGAGAGCGACGTCAGCTGTGTTTCGCTTCGGATCCAGCTGACGAAAATAGCTGAACCAGCCGCCGCTCTCCCGTTTTCCAGCATCCCCACCTATCATGAACGGTGCCACGGTGGCCGCGACGGAAAGGCGGTGCGGCGGCTGGACCGGGCGTCTGGTGCTACTGTCGCGTCAGGTGAGCATGTCGAGCTTGCTGGCTGGCCGGCTGGCCGGCTGGTGGGCTGCACGGGCGGGTGGTTTTTTTGGCTATTCTTCTTGTTGCTTCTGCTCCCTCGATGCGCCGTAGGTGGAATCAGGTAATTTGTACGTACAACTAGGGGCGAGGACGGAAGTGCCGAAAAGAAAAGAAGAGGGAAGGGGAAAAGGCGGCATGAATTTGCATGTGAAGGAACGGAGCAGGGGACGGAGGACTCCGTAAAAGGGTCCCTGACGGGAGGAGAAAGAAGCTCTGTTGAAGCCCTAAAAACAGGGCCGACGCCAGGGGAAAGGCGCCCCGCCAGGGGCAGCTCGTCGATAAACGATAGCGTATAGCCGATAGCGTCTCGGGGGGGGGGGGGGGGGCAGGCAGCCACTGCAGCTCAAGGGCTTATTGCCCCGCTGTCACGCCCACTCGAACCTGAAAATCCGCCACGCCACCAGACCTTGCTCTGGCCCACACCTGCATTACCTGGCCCCCCCCGAACTCGTCGCCCACTTTCACCTCCAGCTCCACCCGCAGCTGCACCGAGGGATCCAATTTCTCGCAACCCTTCCAGGGCAGACAGAAAAGACAGAGCGCCTCTCGCCGCCGCCCGAGGATTCCAGCAGGCGCCTCCCTACTCTATCCGACACGCAGGGCGACGAGAACCGCCGGCTCGGCGTGGCTTCTCCGGCACCCATTGGAGGCCGGCCTGCCCGACGCAAAAACGAACGCTCGACATTATCCGACTGCAACCCCTCCGGCGACGTCGCATTGGCCCGTACCAGCCCCCCTTCTGGCGCCACTGTATTACGGAGTGGGAATGACTAGCCCGCTGTGCCCGCCCTGCCCGCCGCGTACTACAGCACAGTACCGCCCAGAGACATGCACCGTCCTGCCGCCTCCCTTCGCAAGCTCTTGCCGCCCCTCTCTCTCCCGCCGTCCTGGCGCGAGGGGAGCTCGAGAGAGCTTGGACGGCCGCCCAATCAGGACGCCCAGGTTGGGGAGCGCCCGCTGGGAAACGCAGCGTTCGGTTCTTTGACACCTCCATGCCCCCCCCCACCTCCCTTTCCTCGGGAGACGCCCCATCCGATCCCCCTCGATCGAGTCAGGCCAGCAAAAAACCTGCACCGCCAGTCAGGGAAGTCGGGCCTCGAAGGGGGTGAGGGCAGCAGAGGCAGGCCGGAGGCAGGGCGCGAGGCAGCCGGCGGCATCCAGCATCACCCAATAGCGCGCCGAGCTCGCAGCGCTCACCAGGTGCTTCGTACACTACTGTACGGGCTCCAGTCCAGTGCAGTCGCCCTGCCGGTTCTCGCTGTCTCCCAAGCTCCCTCTCTCCTGCGGCGCCAGGGAGCTTCCCAGCTTCCCAGCTTCCCAGCTCGCTTGGCTGGGCGTCATATTATCACCGGTGTTGCCCGCTTCACTCGCTCATTCGCTCGCTCGCTGACCCCCTTTAGCCCGCGGTCTCCACGCCCCTCGTTCCCCCGTCTCCGCTCTTGTCGAATCTCCTCGAGTCAGCGAGTTGTTTTACATGTCATTCGGTGCCCCTAGGGGAGAAAAAAAAAATCTCTGAAGTATAAACCATGGCGGTGGCGGCATTGGTCCAGGTCCACTCAGCTTCTGACCCGAGCGGATGCACAGCTGAAGGGGTCTGCCTTGTCCCCTTGCACTGGACGCCTCGCTAACACCTTGCTTCGACCTTGGTACAACGGGCGAACGTGTGTACCTGCCAGGTAAAGTTGGGGAGATGCAGCTGCATGCTATTGACTCGCGACTGAATAGTGCTTCACTCCCGCTGTAACCACTGGTGCCAGGTCCAGCAGCTGGCACTAGGTGGTATACGCACGTTGCGCAGTCCGTACTTCCTGCCTGCCACTTAGACGCCCCGAACTTGCGGTACTTACATACACGAGGGCAGGAGGCCAACCTAGACCTAACCCAGCTCTCTGCAGCTTCCTTGCCCGGGCTGGCAAGAACCCCCCTGCCAGCCCTGACGACATCCAAGCTCCCAGGATCCCTTGCCGCCTTCCCTCCACCACCAGCCGACCCTTGGATCACCCGCCACCCACCACCACCGCCGCCCGCCCAAGCAGACCGAGCACCCCCCCCCAGGAAAAGAGGCGCACAAGGCGCAGAAGAGGCACGCACAGAAGGTAATCGACCTGCCCCCCCCCCCCGCCCGCAAGACGGTTTCGACTGCTGCTCTTCCCGCTCCCCGCTAGCTCCGTGATTGCTTGCATTGATCGCTCGTTATTGCACCCTACCTTGCTTGTATTAGCCAGCTAGGTCCCGTGTGCTTCCTTGCTCTCTCTCTCTCTCCCTCTCTCTCTCTACCGTCTCACGTCTTACCTTTTCTGCCCCTCTCCCACGCTGTAGTCTTCCCTTCCTGTATTTCTCCAGTGCAGCTTGCTTCCCGCAGATTTACCACGGCTACTCCAAAGGCACGTCCTCCCGTGTATGTAGATGATGGGCTGAAGAGAGAGTGTGTGACAAGCGACAGAGGGAGATTCAAGCGGCTGGGGCTCGGAACTGCTCTGACCACCACCCCCCCCCCCATCCACTCCAGTGTTGGGTAGGTCCCAGAGTCACTAAGACCAGCCTTTAATCGCTGCTTTCGGCCAATTCACTCCCACCCCCCTCTCCGCTCTCCTCTCACTCCTCCTATTTGCTTCCTCTTTCTCCCGAGATCTGTTCCCAGTCTTGTGAGAAACAAGCTGGGCTGGTTTCGCTCTTTTCCCGCCCTCCAATTGCCCCCTCGACCTCGACCTGTCTAGTACAGTTCAGGAACCTGCCTTTTACCTATACCCGCCCGTTACCTCCTCGCTTGGGACCTTCTCTTCCAGGGCTCCTGCTGCCGACCATTCTACAGCATCTCTCAGCTGCTACCTACCGTCTACCTCCGTCGCCCGCACGCCCATCGCCGCCACCCACAGTCTTCAACTTCTCTTGTTACACCCCCCCCAAAAAAAGAGCTCGGAGCTCCTGAGCATCTCGCGGTGAACCCGTCGCTATATTTTTACTCTCTCTTTTCTCCTACGCCCCGGCGGGGTCCAGATTGTACATCCCACAGCTCTAGCTCCCTAGCTCCTCCGTCGCGACGCCCTATCGATTGACCGCCCGCAGCTATTACTACATCACCACCAAGCTTATCGACAGCTATCGCCAGCTCTCCCCGCCCGCGACAAGAGCCCCTCGACAGCGCATGGTGGGGTCAAGATGCCGCCCAGGTCTTCCTTAACGTCTTCTTTCTCTCTCACCGACGCCAACAATGAGGTTGTCTGTCCGCTGCGCAACCAAGATGGCACGGCCTGCCGTAAGCGCTGCACCGGAGTAAGTCGCATTGCCCTCCCCGGAGTATTTTCCGACCGGTCGGTCGTTTCCCCCTCTCACCCCCTCGAGGTACCTCGTCTCGGCTGCGCGCGCGATGCGCCGACTTGCGCCGACAAGAGCGCAACGGCGGCGGCGGCGGCGACGACAAAAGAGAAAAAGCTCGGGGCGACGGGGCACTGGGGCGCTGGGACGCTGGGGCGACAGAGTCGGGAGGTGAAAGTCGAAGCGGGGGAACACGGCAGGGCGAGCGGCGCGGTTGCATGCTGACAATCACGGCCAACGACAGGAGAAGAGGTACCGGTCGATGCAGGAGCATATCCGCCGCGCGCATCCCGAACACTACATATCCAAGCTTCCCGCCACAGAGGATAGCTTCCTGCTCATGATCAATAGCCCGCCCAAGGAGCGACCGCCAACCCAGCAGAGCTCCGGCCCGAGTCCGCACCAGAACAGGAACTACCTGCACGACAATGCATTCCGCCGCGACAACTCGAGCGCCCCCGCCACACCGCGGAACCCCGCCGACGACTACGCGCCCAGCGGATTCCTGCCCGCCGCTAACGCCGCCGCGGCGCTCGCCCAGCTGCACAGTCATAGTATGGAGCCGGAATGGGATTCGGAAGGGGTGGGTCTCCAAAGTGCTTTTTTTTTATCTGCTGCCGAAGAAAGGCTAACTGTTCGTGCAGGGCGGTGGTTGGCATTCGGACACGGAAAGGGGGAGGATGCCGAGGTCATCGATCGAGCTACCGCCGATACACCTCGCCAATCCCGACATCACGAGCGACCCGTTCCCGGGCCTGAACAATCACAACCGGCAGAGGGATATGCTCCCCTCCATCCTGTCCGTCTCCCCGCCCGGACGCTCGTCGACCCTCCCCCCACTGCAGCGGCCCCTGGGGCCCAACCGGCCCCGGAAGCAGTCGGTCACCAAGCGGGGGAGGGAACCGCAGCATAAGAAGCAGAAGTCGCGCGGGTCTACCAACGAGTGGCTGAAGAGGTTCCAGCACGAGAACGCCGTCGACCGCATGCACGACCGCCTGAGACCGGGAGGCCACATCAAGGCGCTCTCGGCCGAGCCGTCGTCGGAGTTCGGGAAGCGTTGGGAGGACCTGCTGGACGCCGCCACCTCCGCCACCGAGGACATCGATGAGGACAGGACGCCGGTAGGTCCCAGACGATACCCCGCTCATCACCATCCTCCCTCTCCTCTTCCTCCTCCTCCTCCTCCTCCCCCTCTTGGCCGCACGCCGACCCTGACGTTTCAGGTGCCCCAATCCCCTATCTCCGTGCACCGCGCCTCCCTCCCGCCGCCGCCCCAGCAGCCCTTCCAGAGCTACCAGGCCTCCCCCCTACAGCAGGCCCTGACACCGCCGTCGTACGTGCCGGAGGCCCGGGAGCCCTTTCCCTCGGTCGAGAGCGGGGAGACCGGCGACATATACAATATGGAGGCGCGGGGTCCCCCGGGCTCGTCCCCGAGCTACTCTTCTCAGAATCCCCAGATCTACTGCGCGGCTTGCGGGGGCGTCTCCTTCCTCAGGGCCTCGTATGCTTGCACCGAATGCATATGCGGCCTTTGTCCGAAGTGCGTCGAAATCCTCGTCAACGAGCAGGGCGCGAGGCGGAAGTGCCCCCGCTGCCAGACCATCGGTGGTCGCTACAAGCCCTTCCAGCTGGATATCAGATAGAAGGTTAGGGGGGGTTGCAGCACGGGAGGCTGGTCTTACCCCCTCCCCCTCTTGTCTTCTTCCCTATTTCCTTTTGGACCCTTTTTCCTTGCATACCCCGTGGATTGGCGTAGATAAAGGAGGGACGGAGAGTATGTATATGTATATACATATATCCACACGGCCGATTTGCATTGTCTCCTTTCTTTTGGCTACCGGCCGGACAAGATGGCCGGCTAGCGAAGCATTCGGGTTACGAGGAAAGGGATGTGGAAGAGGAACGAAACACCCTGATTTTTCTAACGACATGGCGTTTTTTCCCATTGCAATTCTTCGTGTTTTTGGTTAACGAGTATTGTATTTCTTTTGTTTTGGTACTCCAACCCTCACGCGGTACGATCCCATGTTCCTTTCCATGTTTCATGTTCATGTCTCCCAAAACTGTTTACAAGATTGAATGGAGAGAGAATGGAATGAACTTGTCTTTCCGTTTTCTCCTTGCATTGTTTGCTCTCCTTACGTGCTCACCAAAACCGGTAGGCAGGTGATGACGGGAGTTTCGAACGACTTTTCTGCTTTGTCCTCTTTTTCCTACTGTCAAGACCTACCCAGGCGTTTTTGCAATATATGCTGCTTTCACTTGGGAGGGTTTTCCAAGAAGGGGGAGGACCTTGGGGAAAGACACTCATGTCGGCATGGAGGGGGCAGGTCCCTAGAGAGAGGGCTGTACTGTTTTGTCATGGCGGAACTAGGAAAGAGAGAGAGCAGGGCGTGAAGTGAAGCATGTCATCGCCTTCATTCACTCACTCACCCACTCCCCTTCCCCTCATACCTCGCTGCGACGACCACGAGTCTAGGTATATATACCGCAGAAGAGCAGACAACATGGAGATGACAGATGAGGTATTGATTGACTACTTAGTTACATGTACCTAGATCCTATATGCACGAAGTCACGAGAAAATTTCAAGGTTGTGTTCACTTTCATTGTTGATCTAGACGGTTCGGCTCAGGAGCTTGGTCAGTCACGTCATTGAATATGTACCTACCTGAGTAGATAGGGATATATCAAGCAACTTCTCAAGGGTCCTTTCGAAAACGTTGGCAAGGGCCCTCGTGCCCATCATGGTCACGTCCTGCTCCGCATGGCAAGTGTTAGTCCCTCAGCTTCAGAGTCACTTGTACAACTCATCAGTCTCGCCGCGGCCTCCTCGTCGTGGTCTCCTATCGCCGACTTGGCTCTCACCAAGTGACCGGCGGCCAGCAGCGTGAAGGGATGCTCCGTCCCCCAATGTCCTTCCGTTAGTCCAAGACAAGGGTCATCGTTCTGCAACGTTTGGGACACCCGTTCGAAAACTACTGCCACCGCCGGTGACAGAACCTCTTCCTATGGACTCGGTTCTTCTCCAGTCTATCCGCAACGTGCTGCTGCGAAGCTGGCACATGATTAATATGAGAGAGAAGATCAAGACCCCCCCGCGGCGCGCTCTCTTTCCCAGGCTCCTCCGTGTCGCCAAGTGGAGGGTGGAGAGAAGAATGCTAGCTTGCGAGGATGGTCGGCGCCACTGGACACGAGGCTGATCCGGACGGTCATTTCAGATAGCGCGCCAACGCCATGTCTGCGTACGCCAGGGACTAGCTCTCCGCAGCCCCGTTGTAGACGAACACTGTCACCATATCTGTATCGTCCTGTCATCCACGCATATCATGCATGTCCCAGTCTACCACCAGCCTCTTCATATTCTTTTCCGGCCCCGTACGAAGCTATCAGCACCTAATCGACCGCGATATGCCAGGTGCTGACGAGCTCCTCTAAGTAGGGCACAGGTGGCTTCGCCATCTGTCGATATATCCGAAGGTAGCGTTCGAGATGATCGAGGGAGGTTGGCGTGAACGACATTAGAGGGGGGGTGCGAGGACGACTGAGGTTCCGGGCTTCAGCTTCATTAGCTAGGTACCATCTCCCCTGCCGCAGGTGAGGTAGACGCGCCGTCGGGGGGAGAGTCGCTGCGTGAGGAGGACTATCGTGTAGAGTCGCGCGGGGTAGGCTGGAGATGTCGCTTGGGGAGAATCGCTGTGCGAGGTAGCCCTGCTGAAAGAAAGTGTGGGATGGTGCAAGTGGAGTAAAACCGCGAGCTCGTTGCTTACAACCGATAGCGGTAGCCAGTCCACGATGAAGCAGAACGACGAGATACGAGCTAAATCAGCCGACGCTACATAGCACGAAGAACTGCCTGCCGGACCAAAAGTGGAGCCTGCCAGCCTAACCATTTTTAGTTGGTGGGCCTCTTTTATATGGCCCCACGCCATGCCTTGCCATCCAACACACACCCACGTGATACCCTGTCCCATCCACCTTTCCTTACTCTCGGGTTCCCAGTTTCAGCCACTCCCGCAACTTATCCAACGAGAAAGTGTCGTGGCGCTTTTCCGACGTCCAGAATTCCTTCTCAAACCAGCCTGGTGTGCCGAAGGTTTGCAAGCGCTTCCCGAAAGGCTGACAGGACCCAAAGTCGATCAGAATCGGCGTCTTGTCGCGGAACATAAGATTGTCCGGGTTGATGTCGTTGTGGGCGAGCCCCATAGAGTGCAGATGCTCCACGGCGGATTCGATCACCTTGTAGACCCCTTCCCGATCGAGATCCGAAAACGCGGGTGTCTTGGCCAATTCCGACAGAGTCTGATCGTATTTGTCCAGCAGAAGCGCGGTGATGCGGCCTCGTCGTACGCGGCATCCGCGATAGCGAATAATGTTGGGATGCGGAATCCGCGAGAGGGCCTCCATGATGAGAGTCTCGCTGAGGACGAGCTGCGGGCTTCCCGTGTCCAGCCCAGGCTGGTACTGATAGAGCCCGGATCTCTTGACGAAAACAGGACCCTCCTGTGCATCGGACGCGATGGTCAACGATTCCTCCGCAGGAAGCTCCGGGAAGAGCAGGTCATCGGGAACGCGCTCTAGAGCCTTGGTGTAGTCCTCCAGGGTCATCTGCTCCGGGTCGCGCGAGGCTCGTCCGAAGAACACTTCGTCATCGTCGGTTATCAGGAGGAAGGTCGTAACGAGGGCGTTGCTGTTTGGATTCTGATATTAGATGAGGACAAGGTCGTCCTGTCAATTTCACCTCCGGCACGACGGGAGGGGAGATATGCTCGTTTTCCTCGACGGGGGGGAGACATGTTCGGCTTCCCCGACGGGGAGGGACACATGTTCGAATTCCTCAACGGCAGAGACATGTTCGACTTCCCCGACGGGTTGAGCAGCAAGCACAGGTAGGTAGGCTGAGCACGCGCATAGATCCGCTCGGTGGTCTAGCCAGGCGGCCCGATGGTGGACTGAAAGAAAGACGCAGGGCATCGGAGATCCGGTACTTATTTAGAGGGTGTGTGGGGCGCACGGGTTAGCAACCAACGCTCGTGTGTAGCTCTGACGGGGACCCGCGCTGCTGAGGCTCAATTGTACCCATGTTAGCTCCTCAGCATTTGCTCATCGCGTCCCAGTCAAAGAATGTATAGGCTACGTAGCAGCACGAATCGGGAAGAAATATGAGCCCACGTACTATATTCATTGCAATTAGGCGCTCAGGCGGGGCTGCCTCGATCTCATCACGATAAAGTTCCTACCTCAATTGGCGGAACTCATTATCGTTGCTGTCTATCGAGCGATCTGTTGCAAGGAGAGGGCGGCATGACGCCCTTGAAAGGAGCGAAGACGGTGATTGAATTGGTGACGCCCCTATAGCTAGTCACTCATCTATCTCTCTAGCTGTACACAAAGCACCTATTACCTTCCTAGGTCCACTTTTCCCTAGGCTCGCTCCTGCCCCACACCACCTGTGGTGGTAGCACGCTAACCAACTAGGCAGCCTCGTCCCAAGCAAGGAGGGAGGAGCGGGCACGCAGAATACCATATCACGAATGCTTCGCCTTGCAGGTGTTGGATGGCCCCGCCTACATGTGGCGAGCCCAAAGCTGGAGGGCACTCTGCTATATGCCGGAGAGCCTGGAGAACAGGACCTGAAGGAAACGCAGCGGCACCTCTGCAAAGCCGAAGGAAATGCTGCGAAACGACTGGGAGGAATTCGACTTGAGGATTGCATCTCCCTACTAGCTCCTACAGCCAGGAAGGCCAAGTAGGAGGGCACACCTCACAAGCTAGGTACCTAGGTAGGTGCCTGTATGTACCTAAGCCTGATAAGGACGAAAGGGCCCAAGGCGGCAGTTTTCATTTTTCCTTTTCCTTTTTGTACGCGCGCAAGGCCGTCCCGGGAGGACTCAAGATCTCGTCGTCCTATCTCCTCAAAGGATCCCCGAGGTAGTGAAGTAGGCGGATAAGGTATACGTAATGTTTACCCATGTAATTTTAGGTAGGGCCGAATGGACCTGATCGAAAAAAACCCACGCGTGCCGTGCGTGCCGGTTGGAACGCACGCAAGGCTATCAACCAAGCAGGATGCGGTTGCATCAAGGCGACACGGGCGTTAGCCGGGCGTTCACCACGCAGGCCGGCGGGGTCGCTCGCGAGGCTATCGACCCAGTAATAGCATACCAGCCAAGCCGGTGAGCAAAGATATCGAGCCGATGCGCATGTCGGCCGGAAAACCTCGGGCAGACCGCGCGGTCCAGCCTTGCTACTCGCGAGGCTGCTGGCCGAAGTTGCTGGCCGAAGTTGCTGGCCGAGCAAGGTTCAGCCCCCCTCCCCGCGCCCAATGAGAGAAGAGCCGGCGAGTTAAGCGAACAGGTCCACGTGCATGTATGCCTTAGACAGGCAACCGCCGGGCGTGGGCCGGTGAGGCCAAATTAAATTGTCTGGGCGAATGGTTTGAGCCAGACCTGCGAAAGTTTCGCGAATGGTGCGGAGATGTGGGATAAAATCGCACGAGCTCTCGAGATGGTTGCCCACACTCTGATGTTCTGGAACTCGAGATGCTGCTCCGGCTCTGTCCGGCACATCGTAGAGGTCAAAGCGAGGCAGACGAGAGTCGGACGAGTTGGTGTCCTGTCCACAAGGAGGCCGTCGGTATGCGGTACGATAGAGTGTAGCGTCAGTACCTACATGTGTCTAGGTACCTAGATAGATAGGCCGTTGTGTATTTAAACATACAGTTTGCCACCGTCGCTACGTCTTTCCGAGTAAGGCACATCCAGCTCAACCCAGAATCCGAGACTCAAGATTTTCCACCTCGACCCCAGAGCTGAACACTTATCACCTTCCGAATAAACGCTACTCATCCTACCATCATGTAAGCCCATCATCGTCTGCGCCTCGCGACACGACTTGGCTGACCAAGACTCACAGGTGCTACCAAGGCCAATTTAGCAAGTTCGTTAGGACTGCGGGAGTTTGGACGTCGGTCCAGACGATTGGGACCATACATACAAACCCCTGTACATGTACCCCAATCGAACCCGCCAGGCCCCAG
The DNA here is from genome assembly GCA_022813145.1 of Barbatosphaeria neglecta. NCBI lineage: Eukaryota > Fungi > Ascomycota > Sordariomycetes > Barbatosphaeriales > Barbatosphaeriaceae > Barbatosphaeria > Barbatosphaeria neglecta. Next base: position 57,810 of record JAKLNC010000150.1, on the reverse strand, counting down.
TCTCGGACACGAACAAGTCCGGCAGCAAGTCCTCGGACGACTCCCGCCGCCGGCGCTTCTAAGGGGCATGCAAGAGGTACCATATCCCATGCAGTTGCAGGTGGGAATCATTTGCTACGTGGATGGCTGAGCTGTTGGCTGACTTGATAGGATCTTACGACAGATCCTATAGCAAAGGACTGTCGCGACGCAGATGGGGTCTCTCATTTTATAGGCTTCGGCGAGTGTGGCCTCGACAGCGGCGAGTTGGTAGGTGGTGGTGGTCACCGGTGTTTGCACGCGCGCCTGATGCCCAGGTTGCAGGCGAGCAGGTTCGCCGTCCCGACCACCCCGGTCCGAGAGCCACTGGTCTCGAGTTGGCGACCTGATCGTCGTTGAAGTCGCGAGATTTCCGGCTGGCGGAGCTTCCACCCACCTCATATATAATTGCACAGGCATAAAGACTCGAAAATAGGAAGTTAAGTAGATCTGTGGATGCTTCCAAATGGAGGTACACCGGATAGGTCCCCAATTCCCATCTCCCCTGCCCTACCCTGCCTTGAAACCCAAATAGTCCAGCGCCGACCCGATGTAATAGTAATAGTTATGACAACATTGGATAGTGAAGAAAGTGAAAAAGAGGGGCAAACCGAGGATCCAGTAGCCCCCTTTTCCCCCTTGGTATCCCCCTCCTCTCTACCGCCTGCAGAGCAACAGTACAGGCAGGCAGAGTCTGGGTAGGCACTTATAGGACGCTCTACGTACTTATAGCGCGTCCTCCCCACCTCCCTCCTTATCCCCCCTATGCTCCAACCGGGCAAGTGCGGACTAGCTCCTCGCGAAGAAGCGGCCGACCATGCCGGTGGCGATGCTCCCGGCCAGGTTGCCCGAGTACAGGGCGCTGCCGGCGATGTTGGAGGCCTGGCTGAATTTGTCGCAGCGCGAGAAGGCGAGCGAGTTGGTGATGGTCAGGACGAGGGCGATGGCTAGCGGGGAGAGTGGACGCACGGCCGTTAGTTACCCAGGGACAAGACCATAGGACGCAGGGGAGAGAGCCAGGGAGAGAAGGGGAAAGAACGCACCGACAAGCGGCAGCCAGATGAACTTGAGGCGCACCATGGCCAGCACGGCGAGCGCCACCCACAGCAGCGGCTGCACGTAGATGGCGAGCCAGAAGAAGCGGCTGTCCGTGGGGTTCGTCGTCCTGTTGTCGTCGGGCTCGCGGCTCTCAAACACCCACTTGCTGTCGCCCGTTGCCGGGTCGACCTCGTTCCACCACCGCAGCCCGACGAGCCGCCGGCCCGCGATGTTCTTGAGGTAGTAGAAGTCGGCCGCGAGGAGGAGGATCGTGATGATGAATATCATGACCCTGTTTTTCTCTCTCTCAGCATTGGATTTCCGCACAGATGCATGGATGGATGCATGGTTGCCACGTACATGTTGTTCGTGAAGAGGACGCCGAGTAGATAGACCAGTAAACTCGCTGCGTGCCGCGTTAGTCCGTCTGCTACATCCTGCCTAGGTAGGTCGATAGCCAGGGAGACACCCCCGTGGAAACGTACAGGCGCGGAAGGCCAGAAAGGTGATGAGGGTGATGGGATGCGAACTCAGCCGCCAGTGCAGCGCGCCCGGCGCGGTCGGCTGCGCGGATTCCATCGCGATCGATCTCTCTGTGCCGGAACGGGCTTCTGCGTATGCGGCTGCAGAATCGAATGGGCTTGCGCAGGAAGGGAGTGGTGGTGGTGGTGGCGGTGGACGACGACGAGTTTGCGGCGCATAGGGACGATCTGTATCTGTCTGTCCACGTCGACGGCATCCCGCGCAGGCGACTGCGTACTCCGTATTTTGCGACTGGCAGGGAGCTGTTAGGTGCAGCCTGGTTTGGAGCTTGTTCATGTCACAAGGGTGACCAATAGGGATCGAGATGAGGGGCAGTGGGGATAGTAGTCCTTCAATGATCCGCACTGCCTTTATCGGCACTTCGCCCAGTTGGAAGCTCACGAAGCTACAGATTACCTCCACTGTGTCTTCACAGCTACAAACAACCAAGGAAACACATCTAATCCAAGCAATTACTCCCCCCCAGCTATTGACGGGCAAAGAGGTAGAATTGACCTGGACCAGGTCTGAATCGGACTCCACTGCCGTCTTGCGGCAGCAGCAGACGGAGATGGCGTCGACCGTCCTTCGGCGGTCTCTTCTATACGGTCACTCTCACCACCCACCAGGTCTCCTCTGCGGAGTGAGATAGATGCCAACCCAGTAACCACTCCCCCACCCCCCCCAAGCTAACCAACGGGTCCCGCGTTGCAGTCCCCGCGTCCTCGTCACGGATGCTGGCCAAGTCGCTGACGCTCGCGTCCGACAACGTGACGTACGACCTCGAAGACTCGGTGACGCCGACCGCCAAGGCCGACGCCCGGCACGCCCTGCGCGAGCACCTAGCCGGCCTCGCCGACGGCAACGGCGCCGGCGGCCACCGCCCCGCGGGCATCGCCGAGGTCGCCGTGCGCATCAACGCCGTGTCGACGCCGCACGCCCTCGCCGACCTGACCGCCCTGGCCGCCCTGCCGCAGCTGGACGCCGTCGTCGTGCCCAAGGTGCAATCCGCGTCCGACCTCACCTTCGTCGCCGACGTGCTGCGCCACGTCAGTCCCGAGCGCCACCCGTCGCCTTCCTCTTCCGGGGGAGAGCAGGAGCAGGGAAAGCCCCGACCTGGACCGATCAAGCTCCTCGCGCTGGTCGAGTCCGCCCGCGCCGTGATGGACCTGCGCGCCATCTGCGCCGCCACGCCCTACCTCTCCGGCCTGATCTTCGCGGCCGAGGATCTCGCGCACGACCTCGGCGTCACCCGCACCCCGTCCTTGACCGAGTTCCTCTTTGCCCGCAGCGCCGTCGTGACCGCCGCGCGCGCCGCGCGGCTCGACTCCGCCATCGACCTCGTCTGCACAGCCTTCCGCGGCGCCGGGGCCGCGGACGTGCTCGAGGCGGAGTGTCGCAACGGCAGGGGCCTCGGCTTCACGGGTAAGCAGTGCATCCACCCGTCGCAGGTGGGGGTCGCGCAGCGCCTGTTCGGCGTGGACGCGGCGCAGGCGGACTGGGCGGTGCGCGTGCTCGTCGCGGACGAGAAGGCCGCGGACGCGGGGCGCGGGGCGTGGACGCTCGACGGCACTATGGTTGACGCCCCTGTTGTGGCGAGGGCGCGCGCCCTCGTCGACTTTGCGGTGCGGTGTGGTGTGGACGTCGCTGCCCTGCGGAAGAAGTGGAAGGCGCAGGAGCCGGAGTGACCTTGCTACCTAGGTACCTGCCTAGGTACACCTAGAAGGGGAGGTGAACGGCGTCTTTCATGTCTTTGGGCTTTTATGTAGCGTTTAGGCCGGTCTCAGGGGGGAGGAGGTCTCCGTGCGAAAGAGTGAGAAATGCCTCCGCGGGGTACTTACGGAAGAGGCGACGGCAACTCACGGTGGAAGCTGTTTGTAGACTCTCATCTTCGTGGTTTTGACCTCACAACACGAACGTACATAACCAAACAGACTATTCACATTCAAAAGTTGAGGCACCCAGTGGTACAAACAACAAAGCAGCCGAGTGTATTATGCTCCAAATTACCCAGGTCATTACCTACGTACCTACCTACGTACTTAGGTGCCTGCAGGAGCGTATTAGTGTCCTCCAAGACAAGCACCGCAAGACACATGTAGGGTGATCAGGATATTCAATGATATGGCATGATTCGGGGGGTAGGCGGAAAAAAAAAAACTATTAACCCAGCAAGAACACCGGTCCGAAGTTCGCCTCGTATGTGCGGCCCCTGCTTCCCTTCCTCCCATCCTTCCACCTCCTTCCCCCCGTCTTGCACCTACCCGTACACTCGTTAGCCCGCCGAAGTGAGCTACTGGCTAGTAGGCATGAGGGGAAGGCAATAGAGACGTAGAAGTGAACCAAAATTCCAGGAGAAAGGAAGAAAACCCAATCAGACGTACGTGCTTCGTACGTCCAGCTCTGACCCCACCGGAAAAAGCAAATAAAAACAAGAAGAGGACCGGTTACCGGCCGACTTAGTGTCATGACCGCCGGCCAGCCCGTTCGATGGCCGCGTCGAGCTCCCTCTCCTCCGCCTCGAGCCGCGCCACCTCGTCGGCCGTCATGCCCTCTTCCATCAGATGCGCGTACCGCGCGTTCGTCGGCTGCCCACCCGCCGCCGAAAGCGAGCGCGTGACGCTGTGTTCCTGGTGGTCCGGGTTCTGCTCCCGCGGAGACTGCGGTTGCGATTGGCGGTCGCTGAAGGGCGTGTACGAGCGATCCAGGTGGTCGTGGATCATGGGCGCGGTGGGCGACGCTGCCGTCGTGTCCTCGTGGCTGAGCCTGCCGCCGACATGATGATGGTGGTGGTGATGGTGGCTGCCGTATTGCTCCTGCTGTTGCTGCTGCTGGTGTTGCTGCTGGTGCTGCTGGTCGTGCGCGGCGAACCCGGCGCCACCCTCCGTCACGATGGGCTGTCCGTCGTCGCTATAGGGGCTGTGGGGCTGGCTCTCCGTCACGCCCGCCGTGGCCTCCTTTTCGGCCGTGATGAGCTCGGCGGTGCGCCGCCGGTCCGAGCCGTACGGCGCAGCGGCCGCGCCCGCACCCGAGGCGGGCGCGTCGCGGTAGCCGGACCGCCGGCGACGAAGCAGGAACCAGACGGCGAGTCCGATGAGGGCGAGACCGACGACGCCGCACGCCACGGCGATGCCGGCGATGGCCCCCTTCGACAAGCCGCCACTGGGGGCAGCTGCCGCGTTGCCGGTCGGCGCCAGGGTAGCACCGGGCGTGGCCGCGGCGGGGGTAGCGCTCCCCGCAGGGCCGGCGGACGGAGTCCCGCCGGTCGTGGCCGGAACCTCGGCAGCGAAGGGGTCCTGATCGGTGAACTCGTGCCGGTTGATGTACGTAGCGACGTCGGACTGCGAACCGACAAAGGTAAAGACGCGGCTGTAGGACCGGCCGCCCGATTCGCTGTCCTGGCTCCAGTCGATCTCGAGGTACAAATCGGCGCCCCACGCGACTCCGGGTAGAGTGGACGTGTCGACCGAGATGTCGCCTCTGGTCATGCCGTCGGGCCCGATGGAGGTCGTGACTGTATTGCGGGGAGAGAAAAGTGTGAGCGTACGACATCCGCGGAAAGAGAAGAAAGAATCGGGCCTCGCCCATGTCCGTTGCCTACCATTTAGTTTTGAAGGTTCTCCGACGGCACCCCCCTGCTGTCTCCGGGATAGGGACATGAGGCCCATCATCATGTTGATGCCCGAGGAGATGTCCTCGGGACTGCCGGAGGCGACGATGTTGGTAGAGCCTATGGAGGTGCCCGAGGAGCCGGTCGAGTCGTTGCGGCGGATGTAGCAGGTGCCGATGGTGATGCCGATGACATTGGTGGTGTAGTGGAACGTCTTGACCGTTCCGCTCACGGCGCCGGAGCCGCCGGGCGCCGGGGCGGGGAAGGGCGGCAAGAAAACGGAGGCGTTCGGGTTCGCAGGCTGGCCGCCTTCGAAGTCGTCCTGGCTGAACATGAGGACATTCGGCGCGCCCGATATCCCCGTCCCGGATTGCGCTCCTACGAGGCAAGCCAGCGAGGCGCTCGCCAGCAGCAACCGCCCCAGCCAGCCCCCCGTCCTACTCGCGCCTATTCGCATCGTTCCTCCGCTCGCTCGTCCGGCCGAGGGCTAAAGTAAAATAAAAAAGTTTGTACAAGAATGAGAAGCCGCACGGTTGGTATGCGGACGCAAAAGGTCAGTCCGTCATGGCACGGCGCGGTCGAGGAAGGGGGGGAGGGGGGTATCGTTCTCTCGCGCAGGAAGGGCTCCTAAGCAAGCCCAGGGAGGACCCCGAGCAGGCTCTCTCGCTCCTACTCTTACGGCTAGTCGAACCGCGTCGTTCGTCTTCGCAATCGCAGTCGTGCCGTGTCTCGTCGTGTCGTATCGTGTCGGTTGTCGTCGTCCTTGTCGCCTGCGCCTTTCCGATACTGATGCGGCACGAAAAGAAAACCTGTGCAAGGGCTACGGGGAAAGGAAGGAAGGAGAGGGAGAACGTTCGCAGGCTGACAGGCCGGTTGACTGGCTGGCTCGTCGACTGACTGAGAGCGGGAGAGGGGGGACATAGAGAAACCAAACAGCGGGTAGGCGGAAGGGGAACTGAGCTGGGGAGCGAACGGCTGAGCGGCTAGCGGACGGTACGCGCAGGGGGAGTTCTGCCCCACAGGCAGGCGGAGTAGCACTACCTCTGTCCTAATCGGGGCACCCGACAGAAGAGTAAGACAAATTGTTAGTGCAATCAGCAGAGCTACCTGCGGGGGCGCTAACTGCGCACTGCGGTTTTTAGTCACTTCCGCTAGCTTCCCGGTTCGCCGCACAGAAGAGACAACGCCGTTCAGCTGAGCGAGAAAGAGAGGGAGGGAAAAAAAAAAAAAAGGGTCTCAAAAGGAGCCGCCCCAGACCCGGACGGTGGCCCAGCCTGGAGCGAGCTGCGCCTCGAGCGGATTTGTGGGCCCTCCCAGCGTTCTCTTCTCTTCGTCAGTAGGTAGGTGGCTCAGTCAGCCGGTCAGTTCGCCCGGTGCCCGGCCGCCCAGCTTTCGGGAGACGTTCGCGGCAGCCCGTCCAGTCCAGTCCAGTCCAGTCCGATTGCAGAAATGGAATCCGAAGAAGAAGAACACTCATTCCACATTCAATTCCTCCTCCCTGGAGTTATAGTGGGGTTGTCGCGGTGTGCCTGTGCCTGGAGGCGACAGAGGGACGGACAGCGACTGGGACAGAGGACCAGGCACCCGCAAATCGGCCCGCCCCACCCACAACCAACCACATGCCTGCAGTGTGCCAGCCCACAAGCCCCCCAGTCCGAAAAGTGCCCCGCGGCACTCCAGGAAAAAAAGAGGTAATTTTAGCAACTTCAGCGGGTGAGCGGGTATCACCCCTGCATTCAGTGTGCCAGTCCTGCGTGAGCGTGCCGCGACGGCGATCACCTTTCAAATCCCCTTGCGCCGTCCAGGTACCGACCGCCCTTATTCTCAGTAATGCAAATTCTCACTCGCATGGACCTTTTTGTGCGATACTCCGTACTCACGCCGTCCCTATTTACGTCTCGATGGACGCACTCCCAGCTGCCACGCCGGCTCATGCATGTCTTTTTTGTGTCTTTTATTACTCAATTCAATCAACTGGTCGTGCCTCCGACCCGCGTCGATCCCCCAACTCGCCCAGTACGGGACGGACGGGGTAAGTCGTTGCGTAAGGCTTACCAAGGGGGAAGCCAGCAGCCGCTCTTTTCCTCTTCAGGGCGTCGCCGTCCAGCGAGCGCTACCCTGTGGCTGCAATTTTGGAGGAAGGGTGGGTGAGACGGGCACACCTCCACCAGGGCGCGGTGATGAAAAAGCCGGGCAGACCCTTGCCGAGCGCAGGTAAACGTACCTGCACTTGCAGCTTGTAGCAGTGCGAATTGGCAGTCTGTTTCACGCGCCGCGGTGTACGCACTATGGTTTACATTACCTTCCCGAGTTGGACTAACGCTGCGAGGTGCCTCAATAGCCTAATGGCTGGAATTCGGTGCGGAAGCCTGAGCGGGAGACGAAGAGGCTCAACGCTACCCGCACCTCACACTATCCCACTAATAATGGGACGTGAGTAAGCCCTACCAGCTTGCTTGCTTGCTTGTGGTGGAGCTGGCTGCTGACGCCTACCGAGTGTTTCTTCCACTAGCCAAGGCCCATCATAGAGAGAGAGAATACTTGTTCGAAGCAGGAGAAAGGAAAAAGGGAAAAAATCAAAGCGGCATTGTCCGTGCTACCTTACCGAGGCGCCGAGGACGGATAGGGCGAGCTCGAGCTCGAGATACGTACTGGTCCACAGTGAGAAAAACGGCAGGCAGTAGTACTGTTGTACAGACAGAACAAAAGGAAGGGGAATCGCCACCCACCCACACCGTGCCGGCGATTCGCTGGGATCCGGGGGACTGCCGCCATCCGACCCGTAATCAGCAAGAGTGGCACAGCAGCAGCAGCAGCAGCAGCAGCTTGTTGAGCAACTTTCGCTCCTGCGACAGGTCGGGGTAGGGACTCTGACTCAAGTACTTGTAGTAAGCTGCTCGGCTCGAATATCGGGAGTTGACTGGCTGGTTGGCTGGTTGGCGGGCGGGCGGGCAGGCCGTACGGCCTCTCCTGAGTGATAGACAAGTTCACTCTGCAACGGCAAGTGCGGGAGGCTAGAACGACAACTAACTTACTTACCTGCGTGTGGGTGTACAGGGAACGGAGTACATACTCCGTACAGCATGCTGTGTTCCCATGCTGTGTTCCCCGTCACCGGTCACAGCTCGCCGCCTCCGTCTCCGGCGACCAGTAACTGTTGGCTGCTGTGTTGAGACAGGGAAAAGAGAAGAGAGAAGAGAGGCACGGGGGCACAGCACAGCCTGCAGGTGTGGCTGCTTACCGTCTGCTGGCTGGCTCACTGTGCCCGGCCTCTGCGAGTAGGCGCTGGACTGCGGGTTCCATTGCCCCCAACAGTTGGAAAGCAAGTTAAGTAGGTGCTCTGAAACACACAAACGACTGGAAGCCCCCGGCTGGTTAGCCACCTACGCCCAGAGCTGTCTCACAAACTGGCCAACCGCAGACAGCCGCTGCAGTCGGGGAGAGTTCGAGTGGAGAGCGCCCAATCTCAATGCATGGAAATTCATCACATCACGTAACTTGCCGCTCTCGTCTTTCCATTCCCGAGCCTTCTCCAGCCCGTAAATCCCGCTAGACCCGTTCACACACGAAGGAACGGGACGAGCGAACGAGCCGGGTAAGGATGGGTATAGCGAAAGGGCGGGAAACGCCGTCGATGCTACCGGGCTGTCCCGGCCCTGGGCCCAATGCAAAGATTGTAAGCTATGTACTCCCCAAGCGGCGGATCTACCTACAGGTAGGTACCTAGGTAAGTACAGAAACCGGAAGACATTTGGTACGGAGGATCAGAACTCCTTCTCAAGCAAGATCCCAACGCCAGCCCCCCAAGATCCATACATGCCCCGTGTCGTTTCCCGTTTCTGAAACGTGGAGAAACGGCTCTCCTTACCATCCCCTGTTAGCCGCTCTCTCCCTCCCTTTTCAAACCCCCTCCCTCCCTCTTCCTCTGCGACGGTGTACATACACTTGTCTCCTCTTTGACCTCTTACACACGGAATGCAATCACCACGTAGATACATACCATGGTACCTAGGTGTATGTGTAAAACCCAAGAACACCAGTTCATGAGAAGGAAAGACTCGCCGATCCGTCCAGAACCACACGGCGCAAGATCCTAGGTTCCCACCGGGTCTTTTTCAATCCTCCTTTCTCGCGTTGCGTTTTTGTCTTCCCTTTGAAAAGAAAAAGAGAGTGTAAAAAAAAAAAAAAAAGCCCAGACCACGTCTCTACCAACATCTATGCAAAAGTCATGGAGATTTCCTGCTCCTTGCCAAATTCATCGTCGTCCTCCTCCGCCGCCCACGGATCGGCCAGCTTAATGTTGGGCACAGTCTGAGCCGTGTGCATGCTCGGCCGTGTTACGGCGCCCATTGGCTGCGAGCCCGGCGCTGAGACCTGCCTCGCCTCGCTGGCTGCTCCCACCACGTCATCCTTCGGTGGCGGTGCTGGAGGTCGTGACCCAGTCGCGGTCGCACCAGCGTCAGCGCCCGACCTCGGCGGTTCGTGGAACGAGGTGTCAAAAGTCATCGAGATATCCCCGCCATCCTCCACATAACTGTCATGATGATGGTGGCCATAAGCCGGGGGGATGCTCTCTTCATATAGGGAATATCCGTTCGACGTTTTCTTGTGCAGTTGCGGTGTCGGCGTCAGTTCTCCAGACAGGCGGTATTCGTACGACGCCCTCTTGCTGTACAGGCCTGCCGGCACGTCGGCGCTCTTCGTCTCCCTGAGCGACTCGCGCCGCGTCACCGGCGTCGGAGCGGCCGGCATCGGTGGTGGCGCCCCCGGGTCCAGCTTTATGGGCGGCAACGTCGATTCTAGTTCGCGAACCTGGAGCTGCTCCTTGGCCAGCTCGGCCCGCATGGCGTCGACATCGAACAGCACGCCGTGGTTGTTGCCGTCCTTGTCTTCCGTCTTCCCGCCGGGTCGTCTGCTGCTGCCTCCGGCGGCGTCCTCGTAGATTTCCCACTCCTGCTTCTGGCCTTTCTTCTTGCGGCTGAAGAATCCGAAGGCGCCGCTGTTTCTGCTACTGCTGCCGCCGCCCTTAGCGGCCTTGGTCTCCTTTTCGAGCTCCTTCCGCGCCTCTTCGATCTCATTAATTAGCTCGCGCTGCCTCTGCGCGTGGTTCTCCGGGTCGGGATCCTCGATCTCGGTGAACTCGTCGCTTTCAACCAGCCATCCACACTCCCTCAGCAGCCGTGGCATCGCCGTACGATAGTCCATGTGGCCGACCACATAGTCTGTGACATCCATGTTCTCCAGACCCGGGATGTTGTTGATCGCGGCCAGACCGGCGATGCGGCGGATGCCGCCGTTGGTCAGCCGAAACAGGTAGCCGAGAATCCAGTCATTGCGGTTGTAGCCGTTCACGAAGCGGCCCGCCACCACCGAGCGTGCCCGGAGATACTCGTCCTGCTTGACCACTACGGGGGACCCGAAGAGGTAGGCGTTCTGAACCACTCCGTATACCCCTTTGCGCGCGAGCTCTTGCAGGCAGGAGAAGATCACACGAGAGCCTAGGGAGTAGCCCACGAGCGTGACGGGCCGCGTGCCCAGGTTCCCATCGGACAGGGAGTCGGCGAGGATCAGCCCCGCAGCGGTCGCCCTGTCCAGCGAAACAGCCCAGGGGTTGTCGATCAGGTACGAGAGCTTCGTCAGAACGACAGGCAGCTGCAAGGCGGCCATCAGAGACACCAAGATGGTGCTGCCCAGAAGTTGTTGGAGACCCTGGGTTAAAGCCTTTTCCCGGAAGGTGGAGGGGAGAGAGAGAAAAGAAATGTCAGCTATCGGTTGCGGCTCATCCACCAACCCATCATCCTATTTGCCTCCTCGGGCCACAGTGCAATCCATATCCCGCAGAGGTTAAAGATTGGTCGCCCAGCCCTCGCCCGTTATAGGCAAGGTACAGGTAGTCAGTCACACACTCACCTCGGTAGCGAGAATATTGATCGTGTCACCCATGCTTGTCAGCATCTCGGGCTCCCACAGAACGGAGTAGATATCTCCCATGATTGGATCCACCGTGCTGTATGGCAGCCGCACGTCGTCCACCTTGCCCGTCATCCAGCCCGAAACCGTGACGATGAGGTTCACCCGCTTGTTGTTGTGCAGCGGCCTATATTCGAACGTCTTGACCGCGCCAGTCCTGCGATCGGCCGCCTTGACGCCGATGACGCTGCCGGAAGCCGCCGCGCTCGAGGTGATGATGGCAGCACCGCCGGCGCCGGCCAGGAAACTGCTCGTGCCCGTGACACCAATAGTGGTGAAGCCAGCAGCCAGGCCAGCGCCGATCACGGGCGCCAGCAAGCCGGCAGACAGGCCGATGACGAGGCCTCCGCCGACGGTCGCCAGGCCCATCATGACGTAGCGCCTCTTCAGGGCCATCTTCCGCCGTGCCTCCATGTGCTCGTCCTCGTTCCAGTTTTCCTTGTCGGCATTTTGCTGCATCTCGAGAGCATCCGTCACCTTCTTCTCAAACCGGCAGATATCGATCCAGGGGATCTCCAGGCTCGCCCCGACTCTTTCCAGCAGCACTCTCGACCTGGCATCGTATATGGAGTCTGCCACGAGGACAAGGAACAAGTCGCAAAGCACAGTCCACCGTAGATCGATATCGATCTTGGCCGTAGTAGGCAGCTGGGACGGAGTTCGGACGGCCGGCATCTCTTCGCCCTCGTGCGTATCGTATGGCGGCGGAGGTTCCGCCGTCTCCTCGTCGTCCCCGGGAAGCTTATGCGACGATATTGAGAAACGGGGGCTGTTCAGTGTGGACATGGATCCCGGGCGCGAGGACGACACGCTTTCAGCCAGGGGGTTCTTCACTCTTGCGTTGGCCATGAGCAGGGGCGTCAGGTCTTTGGACACGACGCCGTGCTCGCTCAGCTGCTCAATCATGACCTGTTCGGCGGCGCTGATGTCCATATGCGTGTATAGCCGGATCATCATCTTCTGGGACCACATCTTGCTCGACTCCGCCGCCATCTGCAGCTCCTTCTTGCTCTTCTTCGTCGGTGCGATGGACTCGGCCTCCTTGGTCATGGCCCAGAGCTCCAGTCGCGTGAGGCCCACGTAGGCAATGCGCTGGCCCTCGGTCAGGAGGTCCTTGGTGGCCTGCAGCTGCGAGACGGCGTCCCGCTGCAGCTCGTCGTCGTCCTCCGTCATACTCGTGCCCCCCGCCGGCTTGCTGAACAGGTACTGGGTGTTATCGTCCATGCTCGTGGCCGATTCCGCGTCGTCGTCGATGAGCACGCGAGTGTAGCCCTTCCCAGCGCCGCCGAGTCCCGCATAGCCATCACCCTCCACCTCGGGCTCGTTTAGTTCCTTAGCGATGAGCTTGTCGTCGTCGTCGTAAATATCATAAGGAGCGAATGCCGGCATTGCCTGCCAGTCGCCGTCATCGCCGGCTTCTCCCTTCTTTTCGACCGACTGCTGCTGGTGGGAGAACTCGGAAACGTCCTGGGGGCCCGGAACGCTACCGTGAGCGACTGCTTCGCGCGCGAACTCCTCCGCGAAGTCTTTATGTTTCCTCGACATAGTCGGACTGCTTGTGGTCGACTTCATATTGGCATCTTTATCTTTCGCCGCGCCGTCGGGGGTTTTAGTCGTTTGCGGCGGTTCACCGGCTCCCTCTTTCGTCCCGGCGCCGTGTCCGTCCGGCTCGGCCGGCCCCACTTCAGCATTGCTTCCCGCGACATCGGTGTCTAGTTTGAGTGGTCTGGGAGTCGGAGGCTCTTCTTCAATGGCATCGCCACGGACGGAGGCGGCCCCGGAGGCCGGCTTCGAAGCCGCATCCTCAAATATTTCGGACTCCGTATCGGCATCAGCCCTTATAGGCGCTTTTCTGGAGCTGCTCGAGGCTCTCGAGCCGGATCTGTCTTTGCTCCCGTTCTCGCTCTTGATCGACCGGCTGGTGCTCCGCCGCCTGAAGCTGAACTTCCTCCTCCGAGGGGGCTCCTTCTCTCCATCTCCGTCGGGCGAGGTAGCCGCGCCGGCGGCGGAGCTCTCGTAGAAAACCGGGGGAGGGACGTGTTTCCTGATGGGCAGGCCGAAATCGTCGAGCTCGGGGGCCTCGACGGCCATGGCCACGGGTGCGGAAGGCTTGTCCTCAGTTGTCGCTGGTGCTGGCTCTGCTGTCCCATTTGGCCTTGGCTCCTCCTCTTTAGTGTCTGTCGTGGTTTCCTGGGGAGCGTCACGGCCGCCACTCGCGACAGCTGCCTCCGGAACGACCATCGTTGAGAGGCAGTCCGCGCGGCTTAGAGGCACGAGCGGGATCTAGCGGCAGTAGATCAGGGGTCCAATGGTTTCGAAAAGTGGTGCCCGTGGCTCCCCACACCGAACAGCATGAGCTCCGGTAATTCCGTGCTGTTCGGTAGGGTCTAGAAGTGCCGTTTCCGTAATACAAACGCCTCTCGCTGTTGCGAAGCTGGTTATGAATGCACGAAAGAGGAATTGGCGGGCATTTGGAAAAGGGTCTGTTTCTGGGCCTCGTGATGACGATCGCTGGAAGTGCAGGCCTGCGCCTCGCCCGAGAGGGGCCTGGAGGCCTGGGCTTGGTGGGGTGGGGACCGCTGGGGCCAACCGTTTCAACGCCGCACGGACGGTAATAAAAGCCCAACAACCAAAGACCTACAGCGATCCAGCGCCCAAGTCCGGCTTGTGACAGGCCTGGGGGCTGTGAGATGTCCTGAACAGTTTTCGCCCTCTTCCGAGGTAGGAATTACTGCTTCCTACAATACCCAAAGATGAGACCTTCGACAGCCTGAGCAACCCCTTGACGAGAACCTTGACGAGAAACGGCAAGACATACTTCATTAGGGAGATAATGCTTGCTCAATCACCGCAACACGTGCACGAAAGTCCATCCCTCAGCCTTTCTTCCTTGTCTGAAACAAAAACTGCAAGGCCACACAAAATAAGGAGAGTTTGGGGGGGAAGCAAGCAGCGATGTCCGAATCCCCGTGTCTCCGCGTCATACCGATGTCCTTATCGCTTCCATTCGCAACACCCGCAGTAGCACCGACAGCCCCCCGATCTGAAGAAACAGTCGAGAAGACCCCGCCCCACGCCGCAGTTGTAGTCGTAGACGCAGCAACCTCGATCGTGGGTATAGCCGCCGCGCAGAGGAACCTCACTGCCGTTGCCGATACCGCGGCCGTCGTTACTGTGTCCTGATGCGGTAGTTGCGCTCATGCCCATGTCCATAAGGCTAGGGGGGGTGTAAGGCTGGGCCGGTGACGAGCCCGTTTCCTTGCCCGTCGGCATAGGTTGCGTTTTGGCGGAGGACCTTCTTGAGACGAGGTTTTCTCTGAATTGGGTTGAGAAATGCTTATAAAGTCGATGCGCAGCAATGATGCTGTCACGATAGGTGTCTAGCAAAAAAAGGACAGCAGAGGATCCTTCTGTCCTCCCCTTAAGAAAGGGAGTATTCTGTCCACCTAGGTACGGATCAGGTGAGGCTAGCACGGTTGGATTAGCACACATATAGAGGGAGTATACAGCAAAACCGCGGCACCAATCAGACCGCTGTAGCTGCACGGGCACGGGAAATCGGCAGACGGCATCTTCCAGTCAAGCCGCAAGGCGTATTCAGCTATTCTTTCTTCATTCCAGGCCCGCCGGCCATGATGACTTGCTATATTCCTCTTCTGTTGTCTCGCAGGGTACACTTACGCGATGGCCAGCCCCGAGATACGGCCTTTACTACCTCATAGCCACCAGATTTACGTATGAGTCTCTACAGTTCTCACCCCCTGAATCGCCCCCTTTTTCGAGTGCCTTCATGGTGGACGCATGAGTTTCTTAAAATTGTTGCCTATATTAGATTTAGGTAGGCATCGCGTATAGTATGTATGTTGGTAAAGCAACCTTGAGATTGGATTTCCGAGAGACTTCACTGCACCGCCTTTGCTTAGCTCCTGGACCGCTAGTCTAGATCATCTGGCATAGTCCGGTACTGGGTAGTTGAGTCTCTTCCTGCATGTAGTTTTCGCGATGGGGTGAGAGGAAGTTGCGAAGGTACCGGGGGGGGGGGGGGGTACGCCCATACCAGCATCAGCTGTGACAGCGTAGATGGCTCTGCCATAGCAACGTAATAGGAATGTAATATGTCAGGTGCCTTGTGACTGTAGGCCGGATATGGTCTGGTTCTCGGGAAGTTATTTAATATTGTCATGATCCCTCTTGTTGAGCTAGGTGAATGGGTATGGGCTTTCAAGCCGTTTCGAAGTTGCGTTGTCTTCTGGGACGGAGGTTGGAAATAGGGGGGATCGAGTTAGGATACATACATGGACATCGAACGGGCTAAGCGAGTCTGGAGGATAGTATTTAAGCGGGATATAACTAAACTACCACGAAATCTAGAGTAACGGCTTTACCTTGGGCCTTGCGGAGTTGCTATGCGGAACAAATTCGAAACAACCACAGTAAAGGAGGTATCGCCAGTCGCTAATTGTGGGTGAGGGATGCGAATTCTGTAGTACATAAGGAACGCGGCTAGCTACCGTAGCCAGCACAGCACTCAAGTGCGACGCCTACAAGGCCTGACTTCTGTTGCTCAGCAGCCTTAGCGCTTCTAACACAGGCTGCGGTCTACCTCATGCGGCAACTACCTACCCGTACCTACTTTTCTCGGCGGACCGGCAAGTCCTAACCAGCTTCACAGGAAACCAGCGTTGTTACTAGAGATAGGCATCTCGTCTCGTACACTATACGATGTGCTTTGCTAGGCCGGGCTCTCAGGATCGCTGGCGAAAAATGGGGGGATAAGGGGGGGATCACACTATGCTCCAGCGTAACATTTCACTGGGTGTGATCATGTTAGTAGGGATGGAATAACCTGGAGTTACGGTGCCTTGGTTAAGGACGAAAGAGGTAGCGTACAGCTAGCTAATGGCATTTTGAACTTAATAGGAGACGAGCTGGGGAAGGCGCTGGACGGGGAAGAAGGTAGGAGATGGCGAGGCTGCTTGGCTGTGGGAGAGCGGGAAATCAAGTCACCACCCCTACTACCCGGGAGTCAACCCGGTCTCAACCTACATGTTTCTTTACCGGATCGATTATCTTGTTACCTCTACCTTAGGATAAACAAGCAGCCCCCGTAAATGCAGAAACGGGGAGGATTTAGGAGAGCCGACATAGAGCTAGACTCGACACTGGCGCAGTGCGTTGCAAGGGAAGTACTTAGAGAACCTGACTGACATAGGGCTATTCATCATTGACATTTGATATCCACCGAGAGTCGTGAATGTGAACTATCTAGGGATACTAGGCTTCCTAAGCGACTTTTACTACGGAAGAGCATCTCCGGAGGCAGAGCAAGAAGCCCAGCGCAGCAGCAGCAGCAGCAGCCAGCAACTTCGAACGCTACGTTGCGTACGGGCACGTACTCCTTTTTTTTCCAAAAAAAGGAAAAAAAAACAGAAAGAGAGAGAGAAAATGTCGAGGCGCCAGCACATGAGTGCCTCGGCGTCAGCCGTGCGTGCCATCCTGCTCGGACCTCAGCTGTTTATTGGCGGGAAACCAGACCACTTCTCCGCCTTACCCGTGCACACGAAGCTAACTTTGGACGACCTAGCCCTAAAGCTGACGCGTGTTCCCCCCCTGTGGGGGGGTTGGAGGAAGAGGGGTGACCAGGGGGGGTTGGGCAATGGGGAGCACGGGGTGGTTGGTTGGCTGTCCGGTGTTGCATCCACGTGAAGTGCAGCAAAGCAATGAGGCCAAGGTCCCTGGATGAATGGGCATGACGGCGTGGCCGTTGTGACAAACCAGACCGATCCTCAGATTCGCGAAGTGATTTCATTCTTGGTTGGCCGAGCCAACCGGGTTGGAAGTCTCGGTTCGTGTGGACACGCTCATCCAGCCTTGGCCTTTCTGAAAGCAAGGAAAAGAGAAAAATTGGCCACGAAAGCTGAACGATCAACAAACAGTCCGATCTAGATTCGTCAGCGGCGTCTATCGACCGAGGGGCGCTGGACACGGACGCCATGGATGCGGCTGCTGCGGCGGCGGCTGCAACTGGGATTTACGTCATTTTCCCACCCCGGCCTCCCCCGCCAAGCCTTCTTGCTCTGGCCTTGGACTTCATACGGAGTGGGAAGAGCTCAATTGCCCAATTGCAAACGTCAAGACGGGAATGAAGTTTGACAGGGAGGATCGGTGGTGCCACCCGCCCCTAACGCCGTGCGATCGGAAATGTAGGCAAGTACTGTAAGCCTGCGTGTCCAGCGTTTACTATGTACGTGCTTGGAACGCCCACAACATAAGACAAGGGTACACGACGTGGACTGCGGCTGTCGAGAAGGCATGCAGTGACTGGGATCCGTTGGTGACCAATGGCAGCTTGGCAGAGCTTGTGCGTGCTCTGCATGGAAGCTTTCCTCGTATCTTCACCGCCTACCCGTAGGCCAAGAGCCGGTATTGTGGCTTGGACGAGGCAGTTAATAATTGTACGATGCGCAGGCGGCGGGACAGGGCAAGGGGGGACGAGTTCGGAAGAGAGCCGAGAGCCCTGGAGGCTGCAACTCAATTTGCCGTGCGTTACCCGCCACGGTAATATTCCAGAGCACTGTGGCCCTGTAGATCGCGCCCCGGCCAGCCGGGCTCAAGCTGCCCGAGTTCTGACGGTGTACCGAGGGCGGGGAAGGGGCTGTTTCCCCGGCGCTTGGTGAAGTAAGAAAGGAAAGTTGAAGGCGCGGCGGCCTCCTCCAGTGGATATCCACGAATGTTAGAAGGCAAGCGGCGTTTCAGAGCAGTACTGAGCACACGCCTGCTTCCCGCACATGTGGTCCGTCACATCCATTTGGTCCGGGAGACAGACAAGGCACAAGACAAAACGAAACGAGACGGATGCGAATACGCGTTCCCAAGAAGAAAGAAGAAGCACGCGGCCCGCCCAGAGGATGGGGACGGCCGCTTGTCCTGGTTATTGGTGGTGGGTGGTGGTGGAGGGAATTAATGAGGGCGACGACTGAATTACGCAGAGGTACCTGCTCAGAGCAGATATCAGCACTGCCCCGCCTGTACCCGCCAGTACCTCTACCCAAAAGAGTCGTGTTGCAGCGTGTGCAGCAATGGATCGCGACGCTGGGGAGGCGCTAGAGGTGCTAGCTCCGCGTAACGCACGACAGAAAACGCCGCCCGGCTGCTCGGCGCTCGGGATGTTCGGCGCAGCAGCAGCAGCGGTATACGTACGCAGTAGCACTGCTAGCGCCTAGCAGCTGGGGGATGGATGCCGTACTCCGTACGGCCTCTGAGGTATTTGGCCGCCAATTGCCAATGCCCGCGCCAAATGGAGTTGGTTCCATGGAGGGGAATTTCCCGGGCCGAAAAAAACTGATGATGTTGACGACGCCTTTTTCTTGGCTCTCCGGGGATGGAGGTTGAGAGGTATACCCACGGGGCGCAGACGAGCTGTTCCAATGAGAGTTGCGCGGAAATACCTAAAGAAAGGGGCGGGCATTCCGTGCCGCTCCAGTTGGTTACATAATCCTTCAGGCACAGTACGGACTGACGCCGGATCAAGACAGCCACACAGCCCAGCACGGACATGGAGCCCGCTAGTAAGACTCCTAAGGTACAAGGTTATTGCTAGTAGGAAGGCCGAAGGATGGGATATGGATGGATGGGATGGATGGGATGGATGGGACGGATGGAAGAGGGGACGGAAGCGGATGTCGAATTCGTTGGACGGGACAGAGTTAGTGCTGCGTTAGGCAGGTTGTCCGTCGGTATCGAAGCGAGCGGGCGCCGAGCGCGCAAGTATTGTTCGACAATGTCGTGCGAAGCTGCTTTCGTCGAAGCGACCAGCACTTGCGGGCAGTAGTTGTGCAGTTGCTGTTTCCGGCATCGTAAGTAGGCGGCTGGCTGCGATGCGCATAATAAGTGGCACTCGTTGTGCTTCGCTAAAATAAGGGACCCTCTGGCGTGGTGGAAGTGGTGCCCGTCGTAATGGGTTATTTGTTCGTGTAATGTAAAGAGAGCCACGGCAGCTGCGGAAGCTCCAGAGAGAATCGCGAGCGAGCTCCTACAAATACGAGGGCCATCCCAGGCTCCACACATCGTCCTTCTTTCGGAGCTGTTTCCTTCTGGATTCTTGGCCGTTTTACTGTCTCTCGTCTTATTTTCTTTCTTCTCTTCTTCCTGCGTCGGGAGAGCCCGAAGAGGATCCAAACAGAGACTAGGGAGACGTCAGCAGCGTCTGCCGCGCCGGATTCCTCCTTCGGCCCCCCCCCTTTGATCGATGAGGCGCGCAACCCGCTGCAGGTTTCGTCGGCCTTTGGTGAAGTCATAGTCGAGCCTCGGAGCCACTTGTTAGCGCCAATTCGTCCCACCGCTGGCCAGCACGAGCAGGTCATCAACGCCTCCCGTCCGCGACAAGTTGTCCTAGCGGCGCTAAGACGAAGGAGTTCGGTTTATCCTGACAAAGCGGTCGTTCTTTAAGAATCAGACACTTTCCTTGTCTGTCGCTCCCGGTCTTGGCCGACGTTCGCTCACTCGGTCTCCTCTTCTTTCTCTTTCTGCCATTCGAAACAGCAACGCACGGTGCTTACGTCTGTCCGTATACGTCCCAGGTCGCAACCTTTGCCTCAGCAGCAGCAGAGCGGCCAACCGGGGCAACGTGTCTGAATCAGAGCGGCGAGACATCTGCCAGGGATCGGTAAGGCCAAGCCTCTGGCCCTCCTCTGCCTCCCTCCGTTCCGACACATCCGCACCCCGAGACGACGTCGACGCAAGCCCGGTTATCGCCAATGGCTGTAAACTATTAGTAGCAAGGGCAGCCCTCTCATCCCTGGCCCCTTCCCTGACTAATATCCCATCACCCCTTTGCACTTCTCTATACGGCCAGCAAACGAAGTGCGCCCGTCAGTTGCAGGACAACGACAGAAACCTTACCCGGTCCTCCTCGTTGCTTGCTGCCGATCGACCTACCGTGATCGACGAGTCCCGAACCCGTCGTTCTTCCTTTTGTTATCCGGGTTTTGGCCTGCCATTCGACTTCGCCGCATATTCTTGTCGCCGCCGTTGCCACTACTTCTTTTGCACCCCAGACGCACCTACCTACATACGCGTTTTGACGTCGCCGTCCGCCTTGTCGCCCTGCCGCATCTTTTGTTGAGATCCTACGGGGGGAAAAGTGTTGTCTTACGGGAGCACTTTGCTGCCCCTGCGAAAAATTCGGCCTGCATTAATCGACCGTTTCGCTGCTGACACGACGAAACGGACGTCGGTCTTGGAAGGCAGCGCCAAGTGCTGTCCGGAGTCTGGGTGGTTGTCGACGCTCGGTTCGGATTGGAGGGACGCACAAGGGCACGGCCTAGCAATAACGGCAGCTCCGGGCGCCTGAATCACAGCCAAAATGGGCCGAAATCGCGGTTGGTACAACCCCTCCTTGAGTCTGAGTCCCCCAACCCCAGCCGTTTTCACACACCACGCATCGGGGCATTATACCTGCACCACAACACCACTCCCCACCACCTAACTGCCTGGAGATCAGCTGCCTGGGGACATCCGGCCACTCGCTGAAGGGCATTTGGCTATGTGTCCTGCGTGTGCCTTGCGTGTGCCTGCGAGGCGAGGGGCTGGGCCAGGGTCATACGGCCCTCGCGCTGCTTGCAGCAGTCTCCCCGTGCCCTCCCCGTGTCCTCCTTGTGTCCTCCCTGTGTCCCTCCCTGTGTCCTCGCTGTGCCCCTCTGGCACCGCCCGCCAGCCTGTCCGGATGCGGGTGGACGGCGCCGGCGGCGTTCCTGCGCTGTCCGCTGCATGCTGCGTCACAGACGGTGGCTGCAGGCGCGGTCTGCACTGGCTGCTGACCGTCTGCTTCCGTCGGTTCCGTCGTCCTTTCGCCGAGTGGGATTGGGCTGGACCGACATGCAGCCCATGGCAGGAAGACGGATTCGATTCCATCCCTTCGCGCCGCGGGCTGCCCTCTCAGCTGGGCGTTGGCGCTGGCGCTGCGCTAGAGTGCTGGGCAGCTCCGTGCTGACGCAGTTCGGACCAGGCCCAGCCAATGGCGGCGGCAGGCCAAGACGGCCCAAGGGCAAGCACTGGAATGGCTGAAATGGCGGTTTGGCCTGACCCACCGGTACCTGGGCAGTCGCTGTGGCATCCATGGATGGCGGCACGGCGGAGGCCTGGCTCGGGGACGGATTGGGGCAGATGGAGCCGTGGCAGCGCACTGTGCTCCGTCATATCCACTAAAAAAACGATATTAATTCCCTGTCGTGACAGTGCTGTCGTTTATGTCCCAGCTCTCTGGCGGGCACAGGGATTCCAGGGCGCCGACGCCGACATCATCGCCGCCCCACGACGTTCACCACTTCCCGCACCGCAGCCGCAGCCGCAGCCGGAGTCGCCAGGGCCGTCAGAGCCACAGCCCGAGCCCTCCTGTTAATAAGGCGGATGCCGTCTTTCCCGTCTCCGTCCACTCGACCTCTCCCCTTCCGCCGCCGCCGATTTACAGCAACCTCACGCCTCCCGAGCCCACCTACAGCTCGTCGCCCGTAGCTGCCTCGCCCGCCAACGCGTCGCCGGTCCATCGCGGCCCGGAGAATGCCCTGCCCTCGCCCGTCTCTCTGAACGGCTCCCACTCCCACTCGCCCTCCCCGAGCCCGCACCGCCGCCGCCGTAGCAACTCCAGGCCCCTGTCTATGGTGCAAGCCTACCAGCCGCCCCTCATGGACGTCAACGAGGACACCATCCCCGAGCTCCAGCCCATCTTCACCTTCCTCAACAGCCACGCCAACAAGCTGTACCAGGAGGGCTACTTCCTGAAGCTCGACGACCAGAACTCCCGTGCGTAGCGCGTCCCTGGCCTCTTCTTTACCCTCTCTTCTCTGCTCTCCCGTGAATGCCCCTCTGACCTGAGACTGGACTACAGAGGGCCGGCCCAACCCGGACAGGACATGGACGGAATGCTTCGCCCAGCTGGTCGGCACCGTGCTGTCCCTCTGGGACGCAGCCGAGCTCGATGCCGCCGGTGACGAGGGCGAGGTGCTGCCCAAGTTCATCAACCTGACGGACGCTTCTATCAAGATGGTAACTGCCTGCCTGCACATCTGCTACCCTGCTCTATGCTTGCTCCGTTCCTTCTCCTTTTCTGGCGATGGAAGCACTGACAGCCCAACGTTGACGAGCAGATCGAATCGCTCCCGACGAGATCCAACGACGAGCAGGCCCTGCAGAATATTCTCAGCATATCGACGGCCGGCCGGAACAGGTACCTGCTCCACTTCAACTCGCACCACTCTCTAATCCAGTGGACGGCGGGCATCCGCCTCGCCATGTTCGAGCACTCGACCCTGCAGGAGGCCTACACCGGCGCCCTGATCGCCGGAAAGGGCAAGACCCTGAACAACATCAACCTGGTCATGGAGCGGTCGCGCTTCAGGACGGAAGAGTGGGTGCGCGTTCGCTTCGGGGCCGGCACGCCGTGGCGGCGGTGCTGGTGCGTCATCTCGCCCCCCGACGAGAAGGAGTACCAGAAGCTGCAGAAGGAGATGAAAAAGAGGTCGCCCTACGACCGCTCCCACGCCCCCGTGCTCAAGGGCGACATCCGCTTCTACGACACGCGGAAGGAGGGCAAGAAGCTGAAGAAGGCGAAGCCCATCGCCTCTATTACCGACGCCTACTCCGCCTACGCCATATACCCCCAGGCGAAGTCCCTGATCGACGCCTCGACTCTGATCAAGATCGAGGGGAACATCACCATCCACTCCGACCCGCCTTCCTCGACGGAGGGCTTCGTTTTCGTCATGCCCGAGGTGCACCCTGCCGTGAGCGGGTTCGAGATGCTCCTGCGGTTCCTCTTCCCCACGTGGGACACATTTGCCCAGTACGGACGCCCCGGTCGTCTCGTGGCAAGCGTGCTGGATCCGAGATCATTGATGTTTGCCATGCCGAAGCACAAGCGATACGGCTACTTGGAGATTCTCGACGTGACCGGACTCATCCTGACCGAGGGGAGCTCGTCGTGGTCCGAGAGAGAGTGGAGATCGAAGTTGAAAGAACTGACTGGCCAGCGGATGACGGCGATGGAGGAGGGCGGCGCCAAGAGCCACGGCCGTAGTACGAGCCGTAGCGGCAAGAGGCTCAGCCTCGGCCCCGGCTCCGGCCTCCCTGCCGCCAGGCCGCGGGTGGGCTTTGCCGATCAGAACGCAGGCGGCGGCTCCGTGCGGTCATCGCGCTCGCTGTCCATCACGCAGAAGCCTAGCTTGCGGACCGACTCGGCCCCGCCCGCGGCGGACCGCCAACGTGCGCCCTCGTCCATGGCCAACGCCGCGGGACACGCGCGAAACCATTCCGATACGGGTCTCGACGGCCCTCAACAACCGCCACCTGTCCGCGGAGGGTATATGGAGACAGTCGACGCCGCGAGGGGTGGGCTTTCGCCGTCCCCGGCCCGAGGCTTCGTCAACGACTTGGCGAGCACTCCGGAGCGCGTGAGCTCGGAGGACGAGCGGTCGCTGCAGAGAAGCGCGACACCGGTGCGCGATCTGGAGAACTACCAGCGCATGCACACGCCCGAGCCCGTC
The DNA here is from genome assembly GCA_022813145.1 of Barbatosphaeria neglecta. Taxonomy (NCBI): domain Eukaryota; kingdom Fungi; phylum Ascomycota; class Sordariomycetes; order Barbatosphaeriales; family Barbatosphaeriaceae; genus Barbatosphaeria; species Barbatosphaeria neglecta. The sequence goes on along the minus strand of JAKLNC010000150.1, from coordinate 34,113 downwards.
CATCCACCACCCGCCTTTGCCCACGGGCCCTCGTCCCGGCCAGCGGCCCAGCCGTACCACTCACCGGAGCTCCGCAGAGCGAACAGCCGGCTGTCGAGCTCGACCCTAGACCAGCTAGCCAAGGCTGGCGGCGTCGCGCCCGAGTACTATCCCGACGAGTTCAGCGAAAGGCACAGCGGGGAGGAATATGCCGGGCCAATATCAACCTCTGGGCGGACAGACCCACGGGGTCATGCGGTACATCCACTCGCCAACCCCATAGGAATGAGTGCTAATGGTAACGGATCTCGTGAAGTTCTGATGACGTCCCCGCCTTCCACCTCTCTGCCACCGCGCCCGTCCCCAGGCCTGCCTCCTCCTAGCATATCTAGCGTGGCTCCTCTCCCGACGAGATCCAGATCTCCCCTCAACCAGTCGTTCACTTCCCCGCCAGCACCCCCTGCGCAATCCCGGCCTGTCAGCTCTCGCCAAAATCCCGAGGCCCGGCAACCCGACCTGATCCCAGAGCCTCTCCGGCCCGGTATGTCTCCCGTCCCCCAGGACTTCCGCAGAGGCCTGCCCCCCGCGTCCTCCCGTGGGCCCCCTTCACCCATGCTTGACTCTCGACGGCGACCTGCCTCTCTTATCCGAGGTGACGATGAGGCGCCACCCATGCCTCCTCCCCATAGTCCCTCCCCCCAAGATGTGCCCCCACCGCAGAGGATGCAGACTCCTCCACCAGGGTACTTCAGCCGGGGTGAGCCGCTGGCCCATCTCCAGACCTCCCCGCCCATTCATCGAAAGCCCCTTCCGCAGAGACCAGCGAGCATTCGGCGTCGAGACGACGATTCTGGCTCCAACTCGATCATATCCGCGAGCGACAGCCTGCGAGAGCTTGTCATAGACGAGGACGCCCTCGCACAAGTGCACCCTCCGGACGATGGGGCACAATCTCGCAGGCAGGTGCTGCGGCAGAACACGCAGTTCAGCGAGGCCAGCAGCCGCTACGACGACGTGGACTCAACCACGAGCCCCGACTATGCCAGCACGAGGAAGTCGAGTGAGACCCAAGAGTCCATCGAACGGCCTCGCGCTGGTGTCTTACGGACGGTGGGCGACGTGGAGGAGAATCCGCTTCCGCAGAGGCCGAGTGGCTTCGACATACCCAAAGTCGACTTCGGCCGCACCCTCAACTATAGCGCGCCCAACCTGCCCCGGAATATTGCGTCGAACACGCCTCCATACTCCCCAGCATCTGCTTCCCAGCCCAATTTCTCCAAGGCGATGTCGCCCGCGCCTGCTAGGACTTCGCCCCCCGAACGCCCTGCGGCGGACTACACGCACGCGCGACAAGGTTCTGATGATACCATACGCAGAAAAAGCGTGGCCTGGCAACCCATGGCGGGCGCGGCGAGCAGCGAGCGCCCCGGCGCTATCTCACCCGAGCAGTTTGTGCAACAACGCGCTGCCGCAGCGGCTACGCCTCTGTACACCCATCAGAGGAATCCCTCGGGGAACACGCTAGCGACGATGCGGAACAATACGCCCACGCCGCCATTGAAGCGAAATTCGAGCTACGATCTGCTGAATCAGGCTACCCACTCCCGCTCCAACTCGGCCGACTTGCTTGGCGCGCGTCCTAACTCCCGGGGCGCGGCCGGTGCACTCGGTATGAGCGATGTCGGCAATCAACTCTCGGCCCGGGAGCAAGAGCACGTCGCCAGAATGACGGGCACACCCCTGATCAACATGGCTGGGAACCGGAATTCCCAGGCCGAGGGCGGCCCAACCCTGGTAGGAGCCATCGCGACGCGCGAGAGAGAAAGACTGCAGATGAAAGAAGGCCTGAGCTCGCAAATGGTCCAAGAGGCTATCCAGCAGAGAATACACCAACAGCAGCAGCAGCAGCAGTATCAGCAGTATCAGCAGCAGCAGAAACAACAACTGCAGCGGCAACAGCAGCTTCAGATGCAGCAGGCTCAGATGTATGGCACGGGCGGCCCGATGGCACAGTCGCCTATGAGCCCTGCCGCAAGTTCTCCTTCGGTGTACGGCGGTGCGATGGGCGGCTTCCAGCTACCCCCCGGTCACGGGCCTCCACAGCCCCGGCCTCATATAGGATCTCCCCGGAACAGCTTCGGGCCACAACAGCCAGGCTGGGGCCCGCCCACTCCTTCCCATGCGGCAAGGAACTCCATGTACGCTTTACAGCAGGGTGTTGGTGGTCCTAGCTTCGGTGGTGGATGGATGAGGCCGGGCCCTCAGCAGCAAGTGGTGCCGCAGGACATGGGCGGTCATTACGTCACAAGCCCGCAACAGGGACTCATGTCGTCGCCACGACTGGGACAGATGCCGCAGCAGCAGCAGCAGCAGCAGCAGGGGGGCTACAACCCCGCTGGACCGCCGCGTCCGGGCACTCCGGGCAGTATGGGGAGGATGATGACCTACCAAAACCAAGCTTCTTAGGAGGGAGCCTGCGGCAACAGGTCCGAGAAGGGGGCGGAGAGGAAACAATACAATTATTATAATTACGGCAACAACGACAGCGAGGGTCACGACGCAACGAGGATCAAAAACCGGATCGAGAGGAAGCCGGTCCGACCGTCACCGCTCAGGGACACGGTATGACAGAGTGGAGTTTGAGGGAGATATGCTACTACCTATATATAAGCCACAACGGGACGCAAGGAGCAAGGGATGGATGGATGGATGGGATGGGTTTTCTACGCACACACAACTCGCATTTCCTGCATCATTTTTCTGTTTGTGTATTTCTGCCTATATTTCTTCTTTTTTCTTTTTTCTGTTTTCTGTTTTCTTTTTTCTTTTTTCTTTCCTCTGTTCTTTCTTTCCTCTGTCCTCCACAATCCTTCTAAGTACAGCATCAGTGCACCAACTTCTTCTGTTATCTGCATCTGCTCTTTAGTCTCGTTTGTCTCTCGTAATATAGCATTCTACACTTTCCATGTCACCTTGAGTACATACCAAACATGCATGGGAAGGGGCGGTAGATGAACAGGTTGCATCCTTTCTGTATAGAGGCATGTATGCTCTGTTTTTTTTAGCCAAGTCCAAGTACATACGTGCATACATACATGCCTTCTCATCTATTATCTAGAGGCTTGGATCTACCTATTATTTTTGATTTGCTCGTCTGTACGTCGTTCTTTTTCACCTCTTGCACATAGTTGCCTCAATATATAAGACGCCATAAATAAGAGATATTGCTTTCTCTATCTTTTTTGGTCGAATTGCATAGTAGACTTCTTGGGGCCATATAAGTTTAAGCCAGCAAGTATTTTATTGTAATCACCTTCCGCTCCACCACACATATACTACTTGCCCTTAACCGTTTTTGGTTTCTAAGTGCAGGTCCATTATTCACTTGTTTAAGCCGCATAAGAGCGCTAAAGGTTGGCGAGCAAGGGCAAGTCCTAGGTACATGGAAGCTTAGGCACCTAGCCGACGGCTACGGCCAGGCGAACAGCCTCGGGTAGGCCAGCGGCGGGGACGCAAGGGAGGAGGATTGAGGGCGGGACGCAAGGGAGTGTAAACGAAACGTAAGAGAAGGAGGGCAAAGGGAATGCAGAGAAGAGTGAAGAAAGGGAAGGAAGAGAGCGAAAGAATGCAGGCGAGAGTAAACGGGCTACCTCGCTTGTCCAGACGGGCGGAGACCCACGACTACTCCGTACTTCCCAGCCAGTTTCTGTCGCCAACTGGCATGTGTACGCATCTTCTCCTTTCTTCTATCTTTGCATTCTTCACTCGGGGCACAGTGCAGCCTGGTCTTAGGTGTGCCGTCGTTGTGCTGGTATTCAGCTATAAGGAATCCTAGCAAGCTTCCTACCGAGTATAGCATCCTGTCTTCGTGCTCGGCTGACTCGATAGGCTCGACAGGCTCACCGGCTCGTTGGCTAGCTGCCCACAATTACGCCCAGCATACAGCCCGTTCCCCATCACCCCCTTTTCCCACCATGGCCGAACATGACGACACCTCTCAAGCACTCATCGTCTACCATCCGGCAGCTGCTGACGATGCTATGGACGAGTCCGACGTCGCTTCCCAGACGAGCATAGACGACGACAAGGTCTACGTCGAAGTAGATGAGACGTACAATGGCAACAAGATCCAGATGGGTGTTCCCCTGGCCTGCGCCAACGAATTCAACGATGTAAGTCGCTTCCCCCCTCTCCCCCATCCTTGCCGAAGATGCGGCTGTTCTGACCCGGTTGCCCAAACAGACCTTTGCGACCATCCGGTACCACTGCAAGAAAGTCAGGATACGACACGGCGACGACCTCCAGGCCCAGTTCCTCCTGCAGGTGATCCGCATGTGCGAGAAGATGGACTGCAGGGTGCGGAAGAAACGCAGGGACGAGATGCAGAAATACGCCATCGACAAACAGCGTCGGTACCTCGCAGCGCGCACTGCTACTGTCACTGCTGCTGCTTCTCCTCCCCCCAAGTCGAGCAGGGGAGTGCCCCCGCCGCCCACGTCGATAGCCCAGCTCCGTTGCCACGCAGGCCTGACTGCCGACGACAGCCCACACGGCGCAGACTGGTTAACAGCTACGGCGCGCCGCTTCGCCACGGCCCTCCTGGCCGTGGACATCCCCGCCCACCCCGCTCTCAGCAAGGCCGTCCGGAAGCTGACAGAGAAGGAGGCCTGCACAGTCGCCCACCTGCTCTTCAACACTGTGCTCGCTACGCTGCCCGCCCGCGTCCGCCTCCTGCTCGCCGCCGCGGAAGTCCACAACGCCGCCCTCCTCGCCAACGCAGGTGCCGCAGGGCGTAGCGCCACAGCACCCAAATCCGACTTCGACTTCGACTTCAACTTCGAAGTCAACGTGGACGCGGACTTCCCCGACGGCCCCCTCCCGCGTGCGATGCGCTCCGTCGCGAAGCAGCTGGCCGACGTGCTGGAGCAGAGCGCCAGCCTAGTGGTCTTCACGCGGCTCCGGCGCAACATCGCTCTCGCGCACTTCCGCACGAGCTGGCTCCAGCTGCTCGCGGACGTTGCCGAGGACAGCGACAAGGACAGCGTGCGGGAGATGCGCCGCGCCATCGAGCGGTTCCGCGCGCGGGCGAAGAAACACGGGACGGGCGTGAGCGATGCGAACGCCATCAAGAGCATGTTCTTGCAGGCGCTGAAGATCCGGCGTGCGCAGTGGTCAGCGCTGCAAGGTGCGGCCAAGGTGCCGGCGGCGCTGTATCGGTTCGGGGGGGTCGGGGCGGTGGCGCTGCTGCCGCACTCGCATAAGGGGAAGTACGTATCTCTTTCTCTCTCTCACTCTTCTAATACTATCTTCGTTAACTAAGCCACCTTACACGCGATAGTTTCCTGCACATCTTTCCCAACCAAGGCTGCGTCGCGGAGTGCCTCTCGCCCCTGGTCGACTGTCGGGGCGATACCGACCTCGCGAACAGGCTACGCGAGATCAAGGAGCTGTGCACCGAACTAGAAGTAGCGTTCTGCACGCCCCTGATGAATAATGTCAAGATGGAGATCGCCCTCCACGAGATGGGTGGGGAGGCGCCGACGAGGATTGATCTGATCCGGCGGGTGGACTAGACTACTATGAAGGTATTGCTAGGTAGATCCCGCTGTTTGTTTTCTTACTTGCGTGAGGAAGTTGGACTTGGAGCTAGTAGCTTTTTAATGAGATTATTTGATATTTGGACGGCGTCTATGGCCCCTGAGCTGAGAAATTGCCATATCTACGAGAGGGGAGGTAAATACTCCGTAGCGTTGGCTCGTACTTTATAGTTCTGCTCTCTTCGCAGCTATCACCGTCATAAGTAGGGATCCAATGTGGCTGGCATTACGAGAACGAAGGCGCGGGCGGTGAAGCAAGGGATCTTTATATCATCACTTGCATGTTCTTCTGCTTGGGTACTGGACTGTACTCAGGTAGTATCTAAATACATGCGGACACCTACATGACACTTACACGAGGTTGGCTGATACACACTTCTGCAATTTCCATTCCCATTTCCATCCATCCATCCCTTGCCCTGCCTGTCCTGCCCTGCGTGCCTTGCCAGACGGACAGAATTGTGACGGACACATCTCAATTATATCTTACGGAGTAGGTACATACCCATAACGTCAGATACTCCAGAAAACGAAAGGGGGCCTGCAAGGGAATGGAAAACAAAGGAGTGGTGGGTACATGTAGTGTTAAGAATTAAGTATGTTTAGCACATGCCCTAGACGCCGTCGCTTTTCTGTACCTGTCTTAGACGTGGTTTTCTTTTTCATAAAAATAGATATCCATTTCTCGTTTTTACAACACCGCCCCCTGGATGGTTCACTCCCAAGCCTTCCGTGCACGCCGTGTGGTGTGTATGGAAGATGACGACTGAAAATGTCCCTTGGGGGAACGAGGTCACTCCAGGACTGACAGATTCCGCCACGGGGTATTCAAATTAGAGATAATACCCCGACCATACCCGTACCGTACGCACCTACTCTACAAGATACAAGGGACAAAAGAAGGGCCAAAGGGGGATGGCATTCAGCGCATCGTCAGCGCTGACTTCAAGGCGCTGACTTCAAGGCTGCTGCCCGGTCGTCGATGCCGCGGCGGTCGCCCAAGCCCACGAAGCGCTGCTGCTGCTGCTGCTTCTGCAGCTGCTTCTGCAGCATCGCCCGCGCGGGGTCGGTGGCCGGCGCAGCTTTCCGGCTCTTCCGCGCCGACAGGATGCGGCAGATCTCGGCGCGTCTGGTCTCGAAGACGACGGAGCGGAGCCTCTCGAGATAGATGTTCTTCTCGCGCTCCAGGACATCGCCGTCGGCCTCGGCCAGCCTCAGCTGCTGCTCCGTCGCCTCCGCAATGCGCCTCTCCGTCTTGAGACAGAACTCATCCAGCCGCCGGGCAATGGCTTCGGGAAGAAGCGTCGGGGCTCCGGCAAGGGACTCCGCCGTAGAGGCGGCACTGGGCCGGGGCTTGGACGAGCCGCCCCACTCGCAGCGGAACGCGAGCTTCGTGCCCTTATTCGGGTCTCCGACGTGCCAGACCGTCACGATATCGCCGTCGTACAGCCGCATCCAGTGCCTCGACGGCGTCGCCCGGTTGCCCGGGTCGCACGAGGGGAGATGCACATTGTTGATGAGGATGCCCTTGGTCGCCTTCGTCGAAACGTAGAAGTGGTAGCTGTCCTTGGTCGCCACGGACGCTGGCCTGTTCCACGGCCGGAAATCCTTCCACGGCTCAAAGCCCTCCCGCCACAGCAATACTTTGCAAGCATACTTGGGCACCTTCGCTTCCAACTTCCGCGGATACACGCGCGTGTTGTCGAACCCCCGTCCCCACGACGTCGCGGACTCCTGGATGGGAACCGATATGTCCTTGATCACCGAATCGGCTGTCGACTCGAGGCGAGCGACGATAGGCGACCGAGGGCCCTCCGTGACGATGGGGACGATAATCCGCGGGTCGGCAGGCGGATAGGGAGGAGGAAAGGGGGATGGGCTCTTGGAGTCCCTAAACGCATCGGTTGTCTTAGCGGTCGAAGGTACCTCTTCTCTGCGTGCTGCGGCTTTCTCGGCAGACGAAGATCGGCTCCTGTCGGCAATGGCAGCTAAGTTGCCGCTTGGGGGTGCGTGGGAAGGGGGAAAATGCTTCATCGCGAGGTCCCAAAGCGGGGACTTGCCCGGAAGGAACTTCTCCCCCCGGGCCTCCGCAGCCGACTCGAAGACGTTGTGCTGCAGCTGCGTCATCTCGGGGTAGTTGAGGTGCCATGTGGATGGCTCGCCCGGGGTCCAATACACGGATTTGTGTACGGGCAGGTCCATGTTCCGTTCGGGATGGACACGGTCGATGGCTGGCACCGCCGCGAGCAGTTCGTAGTCCTCTGCGTCGCGATCTGGCACCGGTGGGACTGCTACATCCTGGCGGGCATCCAGGCGAGCCTCCGATTTGAGCCGCTTAATGGAGGGCTTGTCTGCAAGGGGCGTCCGCTCGAGCTCGTCACTAGTATCATAAGATGGCTTGCGCTTGCTGGTGTTGAACTCGATGTGGGACGGCCGCCGGAAGTGCGACGTGGCTAGGGATTTCATGTTCAGATTCTCCAAGATCGACTCGGCGCCTCCTAGGCTCTGCGATGCCACGTCGAAGGTGAGGTTGTTCAGCTCGTCGACCGAGTAGCTCTTCCCAGCCGAGAGACGAGCTCCCCCGCCGCCGCCGGCGCTGGAGGGTGGCCGCGGCTGCTGAGACCGCGGCCGCTTTGGCGTCGAAAATGCGTCATCGTCAGAGCTGAGGTCGTCTTGAGACTGGGGGACCAGAATCTCGCTCTCCTCGGGGTTTGAGCCGGACACCGGGAGGTTGAGGCGGTCCTCTGGGATCGCGCCGGAGCTCCCAATGGCGGACACGGCCACTTCACCAAACAGGCGCGGTGTTGGCGCTCGCGATGCGGGACGCGACTCGTCGTCGCAGGGTTGGTTCTCCTGATCCTCCTGGTTCTCCTTTTGGGAACCACCACCGTCCTCCATGTCGAAGAAGAAGTCATCGACGATGCCACCGCCCTCGTCGAGCTCATCATCGATAATCTCGTCATCGCTGGGAGGCGGCGAGTCAACATTCTCCTTGTCAGCCAGACTGAGCTGAGAGGCCGACTGCTGAAGCTCATTGTCCGATATTTCGTCGTACGACTTAGAGGAGCTCGACACAACGCCCCTGAGCCAAGGATGGCTCCGCAGCAGCTCCAGCGTGGCACGACTCTCTGGCCGCCTCTGCAGCATCAGGGAGAGGAAATTGATACCTTCTTCCGACACCCTGGCTGTCAGTAGCGGCCCAGCATCCATCGGCCTCGTCATGATCCGGTGGAGGAGTTCGGTGTAGGTGGTGCCCGACTTGGCAGGAAAGGGCGGGACCTCAGTTAAGGCGAAGTACAGCACGCCGCCCAAAGACCATATGTCGACGGCATGGCCGTACCGCTGGCCAGGGGCCGCACGGCGATGGCGCTGGCGGATGGTCCGTCTGCCCATGTCGTCGTATTCGGCGTACTCGGAATACACCTCAGGCGCACAGTAGAGAAGCGTGCCGCAGAACGTCCTCAGGAACGTCTCCTCACTGTCGATCATTTTGGACAAGCCAAAGTCCGTCAGTTTCACAGTGAAGGGCTGCTCGGAGTGGATGAGGATGTTGTCGGGCTTGACGTCGCGGTGGGTGATATTTTTCCGATGAAGATAATCCAAAGCGTCTGTCAGCTGCCAGGCCATGCTCTTGACCACGCTTTCCGGGATAGCGCGATGCGTGTTGACGAACCCCCCTAGATCGCCGCCCGAGACGTATTCCATAATGATGATGAGAAGTCTATCGTCGTACTCAAAGTGCTCGATATAGCGCACGATATTTGGCTACGGAGGGGAGTGTAGGTTAGACCGGTGAACCCGTAAAATAAGGGGAGAGAGACACAAAAACAAAAAACTTACGTGCTGGACGTTCTGCATGATCTTCATCTCGTTCTCCACCTTCATATCTAGGACGCCATTCTTAATGAACTTCCGCTTGTCCAGCTCCTTGGCCGCATACGGCTTCCCGTCAAACTTAGACGTGACTTTGTGCACGACGGCAAACGCCCCTCTGCCGATCTGGCTGATCCGGTTGTATTGATTAGATCCGTTCCACTCTTTCGGGAGTCGTTCGGCCGCCGCTGCGGGGATAGTGCTCTTCCTGTGCTGTTGCGGCTGTTGCTGCCGCTGTGGCCGCTGCTGCGCTTGCTGGCGAGCTTGTCGAGGCCTCGAAGGTCCCGGCGTTGCCGCCGCGTGGCCGGGACGGGGTCCCCGAGCGAAGAGGTCGACATGCCCCTGGGGCCCCGCACTGATGGGTTGAGTCTCTTCTTCGTCCGCTGGGGCTTCTATGGCCCTGAGGTAGGTGATCAGGTTCCGGCGATAGGCCTCGTCGTATTCGCCTTCTCGCCGGGGAACCCGCACGAGAAACTCCAGGTCGAAAGCTAGGTCGTGCATGACAACGGCGATCCTCGAGCCGCTGTTCAGAGTCCGCTTGGTTGGGCGGGAGGTATTCCCCCCGCCACGCGCCCTCAGGAGGGTGTTGTCCACGACAGTGCCGTTGGTAGACTTGTCCTCGACCATCAGGACGCCATACTCGTTGATGAAGATGCGAAAGTGCACATTGCTGAGCCGCCGCATGTGGTCGCGGAAGGCGATATCGCATATGTAGGGGTTGCGGCCAAACATGAAGCCCTGCGAGGGGTCCCTCACCGTCGCCGACAGCCTGAGTATGATGGTATGGTCGCCGAGGGCCTGCCGAGCCAGGCCGAACGTTTGGGGGTCGTCCTCATGCGTGTAGTCTAGGTCGACATGTTCGGCGTCCTCCCTCCCCACGACGTGCTGCGAGCCTTCCTGGGCGATTCTGGCGACCTCGGCGCGCGCGGCTCTGGAATATGGGACTAGGAGGCAGACTATATCCGATATGTCCTCGTCCGAGAAGCCCGAGTTCTGCTTGCCCAGCCGCCGCGGGTCGAGCACAGTCTGGGTAGCTACGGAAACCACGGCGTGCACACGTTAGCGAGGCCTCCGGCTTCATCGTCACCGGCTCAAGCACGGTTGGGAGGGAGGAGGGGAGGAGGGGACGAGGGCATGGTAGGGAAGCCGAACCTTGTGTCCGCTGCGTGTCTTGCTCCATTGGTGTGCACAACGGCAGGCAGACGCCGGCCCCGAGCTTTGGAGCTCTCCCGTACTCAGTCGCGGCCCCTCAAAACGGCTCTGCGATCGCGTCGAGGCCAGATTTTGCGAGGGGAGGACCACCAGCCTTCCCTAACCGCGCGCGTGGGACGCCGGAACGACACTAAATTCTATGACAAAAAAATGTCTTCCTACAATAGCAGCCCGAGTGTCGCGGTCGTCTCGCTCGCACCGGTTCTGCTCTGTTTGGGGTTTGGCGGGGCGTTCGTGATGCCGGGTAGAGAGGTCGCCGAAGATGGTACAACGGCGGGCAGGAAAGCTCGCGATCTCCTTCAGCTCAGCAGCAGCAGCCCGGGTCCGCTTGGAAAGTTACATGCAGTACACAAGCAGAGGTTGCCCCGGTGCCCCGTTCAACGCCCATGGGACGGGGAGGAGTGGGGGGACAAGGGACCACAGAGGAGTTAAGGTATTACACTTAGGTTTAGGCGGCTGAAAAGCAAGGCAACAGCAACGAGGTGGCAGGAGCTGCTAGGCAGGGAGCAATGACAGAGCAGAAAGCAGAAAAAAAAAAGAGAGAGAGAGAGAGAGAAAGAGAGAGAAAGAGAGAGAGAAAGACTGAGAGAGAACAAAAAGATACAACGAGGCAAACAAGCAAAGAGGCAATCAAATCAATCAATCGATCACAATTGGGTGGCTTGTGGACAAGATCATGTGGGAGAAAGGCAGTTTGGATTTGGGGCGCGGGGCATCACCAGGGCATCAGGGCAGGTTGGCAGGGGACTCGAGGGAGGGTCTCACGTTAAAAACGCCCACTGGAGACGAGAGGCCCCAGTTGCACGACGCGACAGCTGCACGCCGCACGGGGCGCGTGCGTGTGGAGTGTACCTACCAGGTACTCCGTTGCCAGCACTTCGACCACTAATAAAAACAAAATTCCACTGAAACTGGGCAGGCCGCCGCGGTGGGTGGCCTGTCGTACCTGGTGGCACGCCAGTCTGTAGTGGGTGCCTGGAAGGGCGGCCGATCCAGGCCGGCGCTGCCTGGCCACTGGCCGCTGGCCACCGGCCATCGGCCAACAGCGGACGGACTCGAGCAAACAGTGCACAAGCAAGGGCGAGCGACGTGCGGCAGAAACGGTTTGTATGCCACCTTGCCATGCCATGCCGTACGCTAAGCCGCAGGTAGGAAATCCCTGGTCGCCCCCTGGTCGTTCCCTGTTGAACGCCCCCTTGGTGGGGGGGACGCTTCGTCGGATACTACCGTTATTCAGGCACCAATTGGTCGCCCGGAACCCCGGGACTTGGGGGCCTGGACAGCCACTACGGCGCTAGAACGATAGCGAGCGCCCTGAGTGGCCAGCCAGCCAGTTTCCTCCCCGGTTTCCACGGTGGCTGCCCTCCCACAGCCAATCCCGAGCAGGTCGCCATGGGGTGAGACTCACCGACAGTTGCTCTCCGTAATCCGTTCGCACTGAGCATATTGCTCGTTCGCCGGTTCATGATTCCAAGCGAAGCTGTAACGATGGATATTGGCGCTAGTGCAGGAAAGAGCGTGCTAGTGCAAAAGGGGGCAACGATATGCAGATATGCCGGCAGGTTGCGTCGGAAATGAGAGGCACTTGGAAATGTAGAGGAAAGCCGGAATCCGTAGCGGCTCGCCGCAGTGTCATTCTTTTGGGTATAGGTAGGATAAAGTCAATTAGTGATTAGAGGTGTGCGCGTCGTCTCACGCCGCATCTGTCGCCTCCGCTGCAACCGCCGGCGTCGCCGAGCCAGGCTCCGTCTCGCCTTCCTGCGGCTTAGCTTTGTGCTTCCGTTTTCTCTTCTTCTTCGCCGGCCCGTCTGCTGCTGACCCCGCGACGGCGGCGTCCGACGTAGGAGGCTGTTTAGATGATGCCGAGGCTCCGGCAGCCGCCGACTTCTTCTTGGACTTCTTGATGGACAGCGGGTTTGGTCCCTTCGGTCCGTAGTTGCGCTTCTGTTTCTTCTTTTCGCCCTCCGCCCAGGCCCCGGTCTTGGCCTGTCTCCGCTTGCCCTCGCCGCCACCGCCACCCTCTTCGACCTCGTCTTCCGAATCGCTGTCGTCAGAGCTGTCGTCATTTTGACCTCGCTTCCTCTTCGTTCCTGCCGGGGACGCCGCTCCGGCTGCCCCTCTCCTGAGCTCGCCTTTAAGCTTCAGTTTCTCTTCCTTGCTGCCGACCTTACTAGTCACATCAGACATCGGCTCCATAATCATAACGCTTCTCGCCTGTAAGCCTTGCGTTAGTTTACCGGCACCATGGTGTATCCACCTCCTCACCCCGCCGGCAGAGAGTACTTACGATGTAGATCAGCGGCACGCCAGGGATCTGCCTCAGACGCCGCCGAACCTCCTGGTCTTGCGTGGCAACAACGTAGCGGTGCTTGTTTTCTCCCTTTTGCTTCTCGTCCACGCAATGAAGTAGGCACTCCATCGTGGACAGGGGCTCCGGATGGGTGTCCGGCCTATGTCCGCAGCGACGACGCTCGAACGTCTTAGCGTGGTCGATGATTTTTTCCATACCGGGCTCCTTGGTATGAGCATACAAATGCCGCATTGCTTGTTCTGTTAGCAGCCACCTCCACCCAGTGATACTAGTAGGTGCAGGGCAAGGGAGACCTACAGCATTGCGTGACCCTAGAGCGTTGGCGCCGCACGGGTCAGCCTTGTCGTCCACCGGCGCATCAACTAGGGCATTAGAAGATAGTGAAACGTACATGACTTTGACTTGACCGTGCAGTGTCCTCTCAAGTGCCGCCTGGAGGTCCATAGCGAAACGCGCGGAATCGCGGACCATGTCGGCATCCACTACACGCAAGAAAAACGGCCCGTCAGTAAGAGGAAGATGCGCGCATTGAAGGATGGGGGAGTGGGAGAGCGCCGCCTACGAACCTAGGACTTGGTAGGGTTCGCGGAAGCCATGATGCAGAGCGAATTGCTGCATCAGCTTCTTGTACTGCTTAGACCCTGAGAGACACATGCGAGTTAGCACCACAGACGACTGCCAGCCCACCAGCTTCAGCAAGCAGAAATGAAGGCTCTTACGCTTCGCCCTCATTTTGAGAGTTGAGCCAGCGGTAGGGAATTATACGGAAGGATTCTTCAGTAATTGAAGTGGGAAGAGAGAGATCGAGCTCGTAGGCAGATGATGGAGATGGAGGATTCGCGATTCCGAATCGATAAGCTTTTTTTTTTTTGCTTGAGATATTTCTCTTATCAGGCGAGTGGCAACTGCCGCTTTCTAGGCTAGGCACACCCCACCCCTTTAGCGCTAAGCCTAACCAGTCAACATCTTCGAATAGGAGCTTTATCTTCAGCATCTAACGTTCTGCATTTCCATTTCACTGAACAATGCACAACATGCTTCATGGCGTGTATTTGACATGACTGACCAAGCCTGGACATTTCCATATTAGGTTCAGCTCAGCAGGGATTATACCAACAAGAATACCACCAGGCATCACGGCGTTGTCCCTTTACTTACGCCTCAACTCCAGTCTATCTCTATAAGGGGCAAAGGGGGCAAAGTACATCAAATGGTACCTGGAAACAACAGGGCTAGGAAGGCAGTTAAATCAGACAATGAAAAGACAATGAAAAGACAACAAAAAAGACAGTTAGGCCAGGTGGGCCGCTGTTTTGGGCTGAGCGGCAAACCACCTTGCGTCGTGCGGGAATCCGGCTGGACTTCAGTTATTTCGTCGGCAGATAGCGGCGACAACGCTGATATCGTCCAGTTTGCCTGCGGAATTTGTTAGCCCAGGTTGCGGCTAGAAAATAGGGAATACGATTTTTGGGTGAGCTCACCTCCTTCGCTGGCCAGGCCCTCCTCGATCGCGTGCTCCATGAAAGGGCTCTCGGCGAAGGGGTCCATGGCGACGACCCGCGCGGCCTCCATCAGGCTCTCCGCGACGGAGTCCATCATGCGCCCCGTGCTACTCGAGCCGGGGCCCTTTCCTCCGCTGCCCGATGCAGCGCCTGCCGCCCAGCGCTCGACGCTGCTGCTCACGTTCTCGACGATCTCGTGGGCCCACAGGTTGTCGATGACGCCGTCCGACATGGCCAGGACGATGTCGCCCTCATGGATGGGGACGGTGTCGACGACGGCGTCCTGGCGCGGCGTGTCCGGGCTGTTGGTGCCCAGCTGCCGCGGACAGTCGAACCAGTGCCACTGCTCGGTCGTCTTGAACACTAGCTTGCCCTCGGCCGGCCGCACCACCATGACCTGCGAGTCGCCGAGGTTGGTCACGTACAGGAGCGGCTCTACGCGGCCCGCCTGTTCCTGCGCCGCCCGGTAGAAGAGCTGCGCCCCCGTCGCCGTCGTCGTGCCCTGCCAGTCGTTGGGCGCGCCCGTCGCCTCGATGGTCTGCTCGTAGGCGCGCTGCAGGCAGCCAGCCGGGTCGGGCTGGTACGCCTGGCCGTCCGGGCGCGGCGCCCGCACGTCCTCGTAGATGGCGCGCGCCCAGAAGTGCAGGATCAGGCGGGCCCAAAGCCCCGCATGCCCGCGCGGACGCGCGGACCACGCGCCGACGCCGTCGTTGGCCCCGATGAATAGGTTGCTCGCGTACACCGCGTCGTCGCCGTTTGTGCAGCCCGCGATGCGCTCCCCGTTGACGAACGCCCGCCGGCGGTCGCGGCTCCGGTTGTGCGTGCTCAACGGGTCCGAAAACGAGCCCGAGGGCGGGGACAGGAACGGCGGGGGGAACGGTCGGGGGGTGCGCTTCGCAAACAGCGCGGTGCCCGTCTCGAAGCGGAACGGGAACTTGGGGTCTAGCAGCGGCTCGCCGCACGGAAAGTCGCGCCCTTCCTCGTCGTCGACCTCTGCATCCCGGCCTCCCTCCTCTCCCGCGCGGGTGGAGAAGGCCGGCCGGTCACGACGGCGACCGTGGGGCCATTGTGGGGGTGGTAGGAGGAGGATGGGCTTAGGACGCCAAGCTCTCGGCGACGGGTGTGCTGCGATGGAAACCGGTGGCCGGAGAGGTAGCCTCCTCATTCCAGTGACGAGGGCCGAGGCCTCCTAAGATGCTGTCGAGCTAGGGTGCAGCATGTAGATGTAGAAATGCGTGGGAGTTATTCAGAGAGCGCTGGGTGGGGGAGTGCTCGGAGTTATTAAGTTGATAAGCGCTATCTTGGAGGTACTTGTACGTCCGGAAGTGTCACTAATTGACTGTGCTAGCCGGAACAGATCGCCGGGCGCTCCCTATTTTTTTTTGCTGTCCCCCCCATCCGCTTCCGCCCCAACCTAAAGCTCAACTGCATGTGCTTGATGTGACGTGCCACAGTCCCGGTGTCCGGCAGTTCTACTGGAATCGATAGTAAACAGTATCTACTACGCAGCTCAAGTAGTGTGAGATAGGAAGAGAGACTCCGCGTGATCGATTTCTCAATACTCCTAAATAAATACAGTACCGTGTGGTATAGGCAGACAAATATCTTGGAGGTAGGTCAAGGACTCGGGAGCTACCTTACATACAGAATACCACCGACGCACATAGGCAGGTAAGTATCCAGATAGGTAGATGTCCATTCTACTGCTCACACACGCATTCGAAAGTTGCTACCCCCTCACCCCCAAACCACCTTACCCGGTACCAACCTACACGGCAGCCGCGCCATCGACGCCGGCAGCCTCGACCCTGTTAACGAGCTTCTTGACGTTCGTCCACTCCTCGTTCTTCAGCCCTTCCTTTCCGCCCAGGTCTGGGCCCACCTCGAATACCGTCAGGGCGCCGGCGAGGCCGGCCGTTGCTAGCCGCTTGCCCTCGCTCTGCTCCCACGCCACCTTGTTGAGGCTGTTGCTCAGCATCGACCGACCGTCCTTACGCTGAGTCGGGCTGATCCGAGCGACAGGCTCCTCCGTCTCGACTGTGATATCCCAGAGCTCCAGCCAGCCGGCTCCGTCCACGAGGCTGAACACGCCGGGTTTGATGGGCGACCACGCCGCGTCGTAGACGACGTCTTCGCGGATGAATTCCATAAGCGGCGTCACGATGCCCTCGCCGGCCCCAGCCCCGGTGCCGACGATGGTGCTCGTGGCTGCAGGCGCCCGGACCTTCCACAGCTTGACAGACCAGTCTAGGCTCGACGACAGCACGAGGTCGCCGAGATCGACGGGGCCGCGGGCCGGGTGGAAGTCCACGGACATCACAGGCGCCGCGTGACCCTTGTAGCTCACCCGGGCGTCCACTCCGGCTTTCGCGCCGGCCCGGTCGTACCGGTGGCAGGGGAATATGGTCCCTTCCTCCGAGCCGACCAGGAAGAAGGTGGGGTCGGCCTGGGGAAAGGCCAGGCAGGTGGGGGACAGGTCGTCCGTCTTGGCCGGCGGCGGCGCCGTCAGGGAGAGCCACTCCTGGGGCTGCGCGAGCATGTCCACCGACCAGCCGCATACGACGCCGTCGGTGCTGCAGCTGATAATATTATTCGCATTCTGCGTCCCGACAATGTCGATTGCGTACACGGGGTGCGTGTGACCAGAGCCCGTGAGAGGCGTCTTCTGGACGGGGGCGGACCGCGCTCGGGTGTCCCAGAGGAGCACCTGGCCACTGTACGCGCCGCCGATGATGAGGTTCGGGTGGAAAGGCGAGAATTTCGCCGTCAGGATGTCCGACTGCGCATGGAACACGAACTCGGGCCGGTCGTGCAGGTTGAGACTCCACACCTGGACCACGCCGTCTGGCTCGTGGGGTGCGGCGGGATTCTTGGTGTACGAGGCGAGGAGGAGATCGGGAAATTTGGGAGAGAAGTCGATAGATGTGATCATGCGTTTTTTGGACCACCGGTCGTCATAGAACTGCCGGACTTCCTTCACCTTCCGCCGCCCCCTGCCTCCCACGTTCCCCTGCTCGTCCTCGTCGTCGATGTCGTGCGCCTGGAGCGTGTAGTCGGTCAGGATGTCGTACTCCTGGTCCAGCGCCTTCTCGATCACCTTTGTAGACTTGTCGATGAAGTCAACGAACTCGTCGGAGGCGGTCACCGCCCTCAGCTCCTCGTTCGTGAGCGCCCGGGCCGGGAAGTTGGTGGACAGCGCTGTCGACCGCAGAGTCCCTTGTTCCGCCAGTTCCTGCGCCGCTTTTAACTCCTCCTCGATCTCTTTTCGGATGTTCTGCCGCAGCTCTTCTTCCCGATCCCTCTCCCTCCGGCTCAGCCGTTTGTTGGGCGTCGCCGTAGGCTCCTCATTGTCCGATTCCGAGAGCGCTCTGGGTCGCGGGGTAGGGAGCAGGTCGTCGGACGTCTGGACACCTTTGCTGTACGAGAAGATCTCCTTGACGGGCGATGGCGGGCATTCATATATGGTCGTGAGCGGGGCCGTGGTCAGCACCTGCGGCGGAACGACGATCGATTGGCCGCCGTTCGCCGTGGTCGCATACTCCGACGTCTCGGCATTGCTGAGTTCGCCTGCACTCAGAACACTATTCGGGCGGCTCCCTCTAGGAGCCGGAGACGCCGCTCCTCCCGTGACGGAGGATCCCGGACGGCTTTCGCCCACGAGGCTGTTGATCAGCGACTCGATCTCGCGGCGGTTGTCGGCCCGGCCGGGGGTAGGAGAGACCAGCTGCTGCACGCATCAGCCTGCGAGTTAGAATGCACGCGCAAGGACGGTCGAACTGGTTGGGCTTAGTCGCAAGGACGTACGTCACTGGAGATTCCTATGCTTTGGCGGCTCGCCGTGGCCTGGGTACGGAGCTCTCTCTGGCGCTTCAGCTCCGCGAGCTTCGCCTTCTTCGCAAGAATCTCATCTCGCCGTTGCTGCATGATGGTGCCTGCCGTCCAAGACACGGACACCCATTGCCGGAGCAGAATACGCGCGTGTCAGGAGAGCTGGCTAGCCGCAGAAGGCTTGCCGCTGCCGCCGAGGCCACCGCTTAACGGATCGCTTTCTGCTGAAGCAGGGAGGAAATTTCGGCCGGAATCAGCTAATGAAGATGAAGAATGTAGGAAGTAGCTTTTTGGGTATATGTGGTGCTAGACTTCAAGGGCGAGGAAAGGTAATCCTAGGAATAGTAGGTAGTGCTGCATCAGGAGGCACTTCTTTTGTACGCCGCCTCGTTTGCGGGATGCGCGTCGCGGCACCAAGTCAAGGAGATGCCAGCCCACGGGAAAAAAGGTGGGGACAAGGGGCGGTCCCTTTCGGGACATGACTGGGCAGCCCACTCCAAGGTGTGGCTTGTTGAAAGAATCACGTGGCAGAGCCGGCCTGGATACAAGCACTTCTGGCAACACTCCCAAGCATGGAGGGGTGGGTTTAGCACACCGAAGCGGCTTTTGCGAAAAATCCCGACCTCGCCAAATCAATTGATCCAAAGCGCAGAAGCTGTCACCATCATCATATCCTGCCCTCCGTATCCACCCCCGACGGACAGCGCGAAGGCCACGAGGAACCGGTCAATTGGCACGCTGAGT
Organism: Barbatosphaeria neglecta; assembly: GCA_022813145.1. NCBI lineage: Eukaryota > Fungi > Ascomycota > Sordariomycetes > Barbatosphaeriales > Barbatosphaeriaceae > Barbatosphaeria > Barbatosphaeria neglecta. The sequence goes on along the minus strand of JAKLNC010000150.1, from coordinate 15,067 downwards.
CTTCTGGCGCACTGCCTCACCACCCCTCTTCAATTTCCTATCGCAGCTGCGAGGAAGGGACTCCGAAATTCACCATGTCGGCAAGCGCTGCAAAGAACGTACGTACCATGCCAGAACAACAGCGAGGAGCGAGGCATTGGCTTTTTCCCCCTTCACGGAGCTCGGGGCTAGGTCTGGCAGCTTCAAGAACTCATATCCTCGCGAGGGAGAGGGGATGGGGGGGAAGGGATGTCATCGGTATCCGTCGCGACGCCGATCGGAACCGAGGGCTAACTGTAGCACTTCCAGGTCCTTCGCTACTCTGCCCTCGGCCTGGGCGTCTTCTACGGCTTCTCCCACCAGCGGTCAATTACCGCGTCTCAGAAGGCGGCCGCGGCGAAGCGGGAATACGAGCACAAGCAGCACCTGATCGAGCAGGCCAAGGCCGAATACACCAAGTCCAAGCAGCCTCCGGCACTAGCATCGGCCTCAACAAGCGGGCGTAAGTTATTCGGGCCCTCCCCGGAGCAGTCACTGGAGGGACAGCACGGCTCTCTCGTAGCCCACCATGGGGAGGAGGGAGAGGGGGCCGAATGGCAAGAGAGCCGGATAGCAAGAGAGTCGGATGGCAAGGGAACTGAGATGGCAGGGGAGCCGCGATGCCTGTGTGTCATGACTCGGCTAACACTGTTGCGTAGTCAACCAAGATCCGATGAGCCCGAACTTCGATTTGGAGGCCTACTTCAAGGCGCTGATAGAGCAGAAAGCGTAATATGGGGGCTGACGTGTGGGGTTGGGAAGGCTGCATTTCTGTATAGGGAAGGACCAGGTCCCGAGGCTGCGTTGGCAGGATCTGCTGCTGCAGTAGAAGCAGCACCGTCCGGTTGGATCCGTCGAGGCCGAACAGGTAAAGAGGGGGCCTCGGCCGACGACGGAGATGTATGATGGTGGTCGCTCTGGCATGGCAGCATAGACTATTTCCCTTACTTCGGCCTACATTGTATATGTGTACAGTACAAAATTAGACGGCAGTTTATGGAAATGTTGCTGGGTGGTGCACGTCCTGTAGCAACCTGGAAGTTCGTCTCTCCGGTGGGAGACGATGGAAATGTTGTTCAGCATGCAGGAAGGAATAGGTAGATACGTACCTAGGTCAGGTAGGTACCTAGGTGGTACAAATGGGGAAGATGAGAGCTATATCTCGCTTGCCAACTTGAGTGTAATTTTCGCTCTTCACTTAAAGACGGACATAGCTCAAGTAGCCAGTGGATTTCTATTTGACTTGCCTCGCTAAGCGCTGGAAGTTTGGCGGGCAGCTAATGGCCAAGCTGAACGCCTTACAGTAAGGAGCGAAGGATGGCAATAAAACAACTTGCTCATATGCGGAAACACCAAATTATTGTATCGAGACCGCCCGCTGAGGCCTCCACCAAATAAACAGCAATCTTTCAACCCACCAGCAGGCGCCCAAATACAGAAATTATCAGGGAGTACAGCACAAAATATCTCTTCTTCACATCCCGAGACAAGCCCAAGATTGTAATGAAAAAATAGAGGGTTTCGCGTCGCTTGGAGGTAGTGTAGTACCAAGGACACAGTGGAGGTCGGCCATGGGCAAGCCCAGAGGGCCGTCCTCCAGAGTATAAAAATTGGAATAATCACGATTCTGCTCCGTAGAGCAGTTTCAGAGATTAAACTGAAAAGAACAGATACTACACTTGATCTAAGCCAAAAGGCTGCGAAGAGAAGGCTGGTTAGCATGGCATCTATGAGGGGGGTGCTGTGGAAGCTGTGAAGCTTAGGGTCGGGTCCAACATACCAAAGAGAGCTGAAGAAGAAAAGAGGAAAGAGTCTAAAGCTGGGAGGGGAGGGCGCCTTATATAAGGGGTGTAGCTGGTCCGTGCGAGCCTGCAAAATTGTTGCACCCCAAATTTTGACCGCCCTGGCATTCTGCCACCAATCAGACTGGCCAACCAACCCCAGTGTCCTGCATAAGCCGCAACGCCAAGCCACTTGTCCCACAGCAGGGGGGTGACGCGCGGAAGCTCCAAGCTGTCCTCTCCAAAAGTGAACAGCAAGGCCGGCCTTGCGCTGCTCAGAGACACAGAAACTCAATTCGCGACAACTCGAGGCCAGCAACCTGCCTCTCTCTTTCTTTTTTTCCCCCTTCAACGGCCAATATGGCGGCCGCTGATCCCCTTGGCCTGCTAGCCAGTGGCAGCAAGACCAAGAGCACGAGATCTGTGCTGCGGGTTGTCATTCTCGGGCTCATCGCCGCTGCTGCCATTGCGAGTCGCCTGTTCTCTGTCATTCGTAAGACTCCCCTCCCCACCTCCAAGGAATCCGCCCCTCTCGGCAATGAGGGGGAGTCGGTCAATTGGCTTGCAAATAATGCTTAAGGGCATCTCTATCGATTCTGGTGACGAGGAGCTGGCTGAAATGACCCCGTGCTGACGATGGCCGGATGGCCGGCGCAACAGGCTTCGAGAGTATCATCCATGAATGTCAGTGATCTGAACTGCCCACCCACCTCCTCCTGATAACTATGCCTTCAGTCGCACAGCGACGCAGCGGCATAGCTGTACAGCATGGACTAACGAGCCCATTTTTTTCTCTGCCAGTCGACCCGTGGTTCAACTTCCGGGCGACCAAATACCTCGTCGCCAATGGATTTTACAGTTTCTGGGACTGGTTCGATGACCGGACGTGGCACCCGCTGGGCCGAGTGACGGGAGGAACGCTCTACCCGGGCCTGATGGTCACTAGCGGCGCCATCTACCACGCCCTGCGAGCCCTGACCATCCCCGTCGACATCCGCAATGTCTGCGTCCTCCTCGCGCCGGCCTTCTCCGGCCTGACCGCGTACTCGGCCTACCTCCTGACGAACGAGATGACCACGTCCAAGTCGGCGGGTTTGCTTGCGGCTGCTTTCATGGGTATCACGCCGGGCTACATTTCGCGGTCCGTGGCGGGCAGCTACGACAACGAGGCCATCGCCATCTTCCTGCTCGTCTTCACCTTCTACCTGTGGATCAAGGCCCTGAAGCTGGGGTCGATGCTGTGGGGGTCCCTCTGCGCCCTGTTCTACGGCTACATGGTGGCCTCGTGGGGCGGCTACGCCTTCATCACTTGCCTTCTGCCGCTGCACGCCTTCGTCTTGATCTGCATGGGGCGCTACAGCACCCGGCTCTACGTGGCGTACACGACGTGGTACGCCCTCGGCACGCTAGCCAGCATGCAGATCCCCTTCGTCGGCTTCCTGCCCGTGCGGACCAGCGAGCACATGCCGGCACTCGGTGAGCGGTCCCGTCACATTCTGTCTCTCGGCGGAGGATGTGGAGTATGCTAACTCACTCTGGCGGCGTCAGGCATCTTCGGCTTCCTGCAGCTCCTGGCCTTCCTGGACTACGTGCGCTCGGCCATCCCTAGCCGTCAGTTCCAGACGTTCCTTCTTATCTTCACGACTGGAACCTTTGGTATCGGACTCCTGGGCCTCATCATCGCTACCACGGCCGGCTTCATCGCCCCCTGGAGCGGCCGTTTCTACTCTCTGTGGGATACGGGATACGCTAAGAAGTATATCCCTATCATCGCCTCGGTTTCCGAGCATCAGCCGACCGCCTGGCCGGCCTTCTTTTTCGACCTGAACTTCCTGATCTGGCTATTCCCGGCTGGCGTCTATCTCTGCTTCCAGAATCTCCGGGATGAGCACGTCTTCATCGTGGTTTATGCCCTCTTCGGCAGCTACTTCGCTGGCGTCATGGTCCGGCTGATGCTGACGCTGACTCCCGTGGTCTGCGTGGCCGCCGCTATGGCTATCTCCGCGGTCCTGGATACCTACCTCGACGCTAGGAGCCCGGTGCCGGCGGACGCCGCTCCCGAGGACGCACCGGACAGCGCGTCCTCGTCGAAGAAGGCAAGCAAGGGTGGTCTCAAGTCGACGGCCAAGCCCCTCGTCGGCATCTACACCTTCGTCTCTAAGGGGGTGGTGACTGCAGCCATGATATTGTACCTGCTCCTCTTTGTGATGCACTGCACGTGGGTGACCTCGAATGCGTACTCGTCGCCGTCTGTGGTCCTCGCGAGCCGCATGCCGGATGGCAGCCAGCACATCATCGATGACTACCGCGAGGCCTACCAGTGGCTGCGCCAGAACACGCCGGAGAACGCCAAGATCATGTCGTGGTGGGACTACGGCTACCAGATCGGCGGCATGGCGGACCGGCCGACGCTCGTGGACAACAACACGTGGAACAACACGCACATCGCGACGGTGGGCAAGGCCATGAGCTCCCGTGAGGAGGTCAGCTACCCGATCATGCGGCAGCACGAGGTGGACTACGTCCTAATCGTGTTCGGCGGTCTCCTGGGCTACTCGGGCGACGACATCAACAAGTTCCTGTGGATGGTGCGGATTGCCGAGGGCATCTGGCCGGACGAGGTGAAGGAGAGGGACTATTTCACCGCCCGCGGCGAATACCGTGTCGACAACGAGGCCACCGACACCATGAAGAACAGTCTGATGTACGTGATCCCGCACTTGTTGACAACAGAGTAGATGATACTGACCGTTTCCCGCAGGTACAAGATGTCGTACTACAACTACCACACCATGTTCCCGCCGGGCCAGGCGCAGGACCGCGTCCGCGGCTCCGGCCTTCCGGAGAAGGGCCCGACGCTGAACACGCTGGAGGAGGCCTTCACGAGCGAGAACTGGATTATCCGGATCTACAAGGTGAAGGATCTGGACAACTTCGGGCGTGACCACGCCTCCGTGGCCTCGTTCGAACAGGGCCACAAGAAGAAGAAGAATATCAAGAAGAGAGGCCCGCGGGTCCTGCGGGTGGACTAGATATAGGTCTCTACAGGGGTGGACAGGTGTGGGCCCTGAAAACCACTGAGATATCTCTCGAGGAGGTATCTCTTCCAAAGGCATTTTTGAGAAGGTATTTCTATCATCAGTGGCATTATACAGATGTGCGGTACGATTTTCCTTTTTTACGTCCGTTCAAAGGGATATGGGGAAAAAAGCAAAGCCGATTGGGAAGGGTGTATACAAAAGTATAGGTATGAAGTGCCTAGAATAGGAATTGAGATCTCTTTGTAGGTGTTTCTTAGGAATTTCTGATTCTGGGCTACATTATTTGAGTACTGGGTGTCTTATCGGTGCCTAGGGAGGCTACTGTGTTGGTGACTTTTATGATGCTGTTTCCCGTATTGTCAATCACACGCTTGAATTCCACCAAGTTCATAACATAAATGCATGGAGGGATGGGGATAGGCAGGTAGGTAGGAAGGCTGGCCTTTTCTGGGGTTAAGTAGCAGGAAAAGCGGCACTTTGAGGTGCTGAGGATGGTTCCAGCTGGGTTGCCCCTACTGAAGCCCCTTTCACAAACTTCTCACTTTCGGCGTCACCTCCCTCCTCGGTGGTCCCCTTTCCACCCCTTTCGTCAACCTTCGATGCTAGTGCTATTGTTAGGTGCTATTGTTATTTTTTGCACCCCCGCAAACACAGTGCACTGGATCAGCCAACCAGCTCGGGCCAGCACTGCTAGTTTATATTTTCCTCTTGACGCTCGCGAGTCTTCACTTCCTGCTTCTCTTCTCCTTCCCCCCACCGAACCGACAGACTCTCCCCCCCCCCAACCTTCCTGGCCCTTGGTCGGTTGTTTTTTTGGTTCGGTTTGTGTTTTTTCCCTTTCTTTTTTTTTTTTTTTAAAAAAAAGCTCAGTCCTTTTGCCGGCCCTCGGGCGAGGTGCAACGATGGCGCCAGACAGGTAAGTTGCCTCCCGTCCCATTAAATTTGAATGATGCGCACATCGTCATAGTACCATACTACACACATATGCCCACTAGCGGAGCTGTGGTTTCTGCCCTCCCTCCCCCCATCCACACACTGGCCGCGCCCACTTTTGCGCCATCGGCACCCCATTGCCATTTCATAGCGCGACCATACGAAGACTGATAGACACGATAGCAACAGCAACAGCATCAGCAGCAAGGGCAAGAGCAAGCCCAAGGTCGTGGAGGCGTACGAGGTCTACCGCGTCCAGAACGCCGACGGCACCACCGGCCTCGAGGTGGAGCGGGAGACGCCGGCGAAGACGAGAGCGGTGCACGCGGCGCAGGCGCAGGCGAAGGCGAAGGCGAAGGCGGACAAGGCGGCCAAGGCGAAGAAGACGTGGCCGGGCGGCAACCCGTCGACGCCTAGGAGGGAGCCGGCCAACTCCACCCCGCCCACGGTGAGGATCACGGTGCCGCGGGACCAGGAGGCCAAGCCGGTGGTGGAGGGCAACCGGCTCTTTCTAGAGGTGCGCGGGCCCGCCCGCCCTCCCGGAGCGCCGCTACGATTTGTCCGGCGATGGGAGGACGAGGACGAGGACGAGGACGAGAACGAAGATGGGGCTGCGGATGGCGAAAACGAAGACGAGGATGGGCGCGAGGAGGTGGTGGAGGAGGAAGTGGTGAAGGTGGAAGTGGAGGACGTGGAAGACGAAGGGGAGGGAGAAGAAGAAGATGACGCCGAGGGGGAGTACTACGACAGGCGCAAACTGCCGGCCAAGGCCTCGGGCCGCACCACCAAGTCCAAGGCCGCCAAGTACGTCTCGTTCGCTTCGCCGGCGACGCCAATGCCGCGGAAGAGGGCGGTGGCCTGGAGCCGGGGGCTCGGCGGCGCCAACGCGGCACCACCGCCATCGTGCCGGCCGCAGCATCCCCCGGCGGCCTTTGGCCCCCTACCTCCGAAGCTGCCTCCGCAGACGCAGCCGCAGCCACCGCCACAACCGCGGCAGTACGTCGTACTGCCGTACGTCTACCAGCCGGCCGGCACGAGTTACGCTTGCCCCAATTACGCCCCCCCGTCCGCCATGGCCCCGGGCCCCATGGCACCACCTCCTCCGCCCCCCCCCGTGGTTCCCTTGACCGCGAGCCCGGCCTCGGCCCCGGTGCCGCCCCCTCCACCTCCGGCACAGACGAGGGCGGGATCGCGCTCGCCGGACTTTCAGCAGATGCGGCAGCTGCACTTCTGCGCCAGCTGCGGGCGGGCGCGGTCCCGCCGCTTCCACCACGACAACCCGTTCCGCGCGGGGGCACCGCCTCTCCGCAGCTACTGCGGACGGTGCCGGTTCAAGTTCTGGCAGGAGGAGGAGAAGGAGAAGATGAAGCAGCGGGACGGCGGCGGCGCCCGCGACGAGGTAAGTCTTTCTTGTCTGGTGGCAGGTGGCGCCGATTAGTGAATAAACGGACGAGACGGGGCCGGCTGACGCAACGTGACCAGGCGGCCGAGTCCGAGTACACCGAGACCAGCGTCGAGAGTGGCGCTGGCCATAGCCATGGCAAAGGCCGTGGTAAGAGTCGAGCTAAGAAGGCATGTTCCTTTACCAATTTTTTATTTTTACGTTTATTTTTTTCTTTCTTCCCTTCCTCCCTTCCTTTACCCATGCTAACGTGCCCTTCCTCCCTTCCCAGCCGGCTACCACGAGCTCGCGCGTTCCTTTGGGAGCCCACGCCAAGCCGCCGCCCCCGACCAGCTATGCCGGCGACGAGGGTGAAGCCGACGACGACGACGATGACGACGATTCTACCGTCACGGTCGTCCCGCTCCGCCCATCGTCGCGCTCGCGGACTACGAGCCCGAGCAAGAGCCAGAGCCAGAGCAAGAATGCCACTGCGAGTACAAGTACCAGTAAGCCGTCCAGCGCGTCGTCGGGCGTCATGGACGTGCCGACCCGGTTCATGGATTCGTTTTCGGTTGCTGCTGCCACGGAGAAGAAGGCGACGAAGCACAAGGAGGACTACAAGGAGGACCGCAGGGACTACCGCAAGGAGCACCACAAGGAGAACTCCAGGGACTACCCCAAGGGGGACCGCAAGGACGACAGCAGCAAGTCTCGTCGCTCCAGTAGCACCAGCACGGTCAAGACAACGGTCAAGACGGTCGAAAAGGCGGTCGGTACCACCGAAACGGCCCCTCTCAGCAGCAAAACCCGCCCTTCGAGCCGCAAGATCCGCTACTCCTCTACCTCTTCTCGGGTGTCTTTGTCGTCGAGGGTCAACAACTTGAACGCCCCGTCCGCGGCCACGACCACGACGAGTGAAGGTGGAGAGACCTCCTCGGACGTGTCCCCCAAGTGTACTTCTCCGCCCCGGACCAAGGCTAGGGCTGGCAGTAGTCGCCGCCCTTTGGCGATCCCCGAGACGCCGATACAGCAAGGCAGACAGCCGTCGTTGTCGCAGAGCCAGGTGGACCAGCAGAAGGAGCAGCCTCAACAGAAGGAGCAGCCTCTGCATGGCCACAGACGCTCGGAAAAGTACCGCGCCCCGACGGTAGAGTCCGCCGTAGAGCGAGAGCGCGAGTGCGAGTCAGAGGCAGAGGCAGAGCGAAGCGCCAGCAGCCGTACCTACGACCTCATGACGGAGTCCCCAACCGAGCCTCCCCCCGCCGTGCCAGCCTCGCACGTCGTTTCCGACAAGAACAACAGCAAGAGCAGAGGCGCCGGCCCTGGCCCTCGCCACTCGAGCTACTATGTCGCCGACGCCACGGGGTCGCCCATGGTGAGAGCAACAGAAGAGACTGGCAGCAAACTGGCAGTGAACACCGTGGAGAAGAGGACGGCAAAAAAGAAGAATATGGAGAAGCAAGAGCAGTCTCAGGAGAGGCAGCCTCAGAAGGGGCAGCAGCAACCTTACTCGCCCACGAAGACCACCACGAAGCCTCCCACGCTCTTCCCGCGCACCCCCCTCCCGCAGCGCAGCGCGCCCTTCACCACCAACACGGTCCACCGCATTCCCACAGCGGACAGCAACAATAACAACGACCCGAGCTACTTCCCCTCGCCTTTTCCGTACATCGCTCGCCCCGCGCCACTACCTGGCCGCGGCGCCTTCCCGCCCACCGTGACGGGCAACGACACGCCCAGCTCGCAGGTACAGATGCTGCCGCGCCGTGCTTACGATCCCATCTGGGCCGCCGAGGCCGCAGCGTCCGCGTCCGATGCGGACGTGTTTTTTGGCGATGCCGCCCCGCCCACGATGGACTCGCCTTCGTCTATCGTGCCCTCTGGCCCTCCGCCTCCTCTGGGCTCGCCCATCGTTCCTCCTTGCCCCCCACCCCCCATAGACATGGACTCGCCTATCTTGCCGCCGAAACCCCCGCCTCCTATGGTGGTGCCGTCGGAGTTGTCCGTCCACGGACCACCGCCCGTCGCGCCGCGTCCGTCCTTTGCTCGTCCTATGCGCGCACCGCCTGCGCAGTTACATCGCCCACGGCAGCAGCAGCGGGAGTGCACGGAGGAGAACTACTACGACGACGATGACGATTACGAAGTAGACGAGGAGCAGGAGCAACGCGCGCAGGAGGAGGAGCTTCGTCGGCGCATGATGATGCGCCAGCACCAACAGCGGTACTATCCACCGCAGTATCATCAGCAGTCTCATCAACAATATCCGCAGAATCTGCAGACTCAGCAGACTCAGCAGAATCAGCCGCGCTTCTATCCGTACCAGCAGCATCATCAGCATCACCAGCCGTATCCGCAAAATCAGCAGGAGCAGCATCACCAGCAGTATCCGCATCAGCAGGATCATCATCAGCAGGACCACCATCAGGAGAAGCAGCGGCACTATACCGGCTTCTTCCCTTCCTCGTTGCCGGGCGGACCTCCCCCGTTCTAGGTGAGTTAGCCACTCCTGGTTCCCCGTTCTGGATAGGCTGTCTCGCTAACCACCGTATATCGTATACCCAGGCTTCGCATGTCCGCGCGTATGTACGGCATCACTCGGTCATGGTGGATACCTTGGCTTTTTTTCCTCATCCCCTTTGACTATCCCTACCTATGGCGTGTAATGTGGTGTGGCGTGGCGCATCGACTGGCTAGACGGAGTTCTTACTTTCTCGAGACTAACTTCCTCCTTACGCTTTTTACCCCCTCTCCTATCTTTTCCCTGCTCTCTATTCTTACCTCCCATCGCTTGTTAGAGTTAGAGCTAGCAGTATGTGTGCTAATATCCTTTTTTTTTTCTTCCTTCTCCTTAGCTAGGTTCGGTTACGGTAGGCATGGACATCCCGCCGTTAATGCTGTTAGGCCGGAGTGACGAGGATCCCCACTGGTCTGACTTCGTACTGCTTCCTGCTTTCTAACTACCTACCTAGGATCTATAAACCTAAGGTACATTAGTAAGGCAGGTTAGGTCGGTTCTCTTTTACCCCCAGCCGTGATCAGATAAGTAGAATCGCATCTCCCTTTTCCTATATGTAGAAGCAGAACCGCATCCCCCTTCACCACGCCATAGCCCATCATACCACTACCAAGAAGCTGATCATCGCACTCGAATGAGCACACAACACCGACATTTCTTAGCCTTTGTCATCGTGAAGGGCTTATTTAAGAATCCATTTTATGGGGAACTCCGTGAAGGGAAATGAAATGTATGGCTCGGACGAAGACATGACTGCCGCCGAGTGGCGGGTCCATTTTTTAGCTGTCGAGCTCCCAAATGGCGGCTTAGAGACGGAAGATCTCTCCCACTCCTCGTCAGCCGGGACCTCCATATGGCTTGGGTGTACCTTGTGTATAAGCGATATTGAGAAATGAGAAGATCCAGCTAGTTGTGGAAAGGAAAACACCACGTTCAACATGTACCGTTTAGGTAATAGACAATAGGGCTAAGTATGACGGTCATTGGTCACGCCTTGGCCCCCCCATTAGGAGGACACTATGGCATTGATCACCCCGGTATACTCGGTATGTCCGTACATACTTGCCGACTTCCTGCAATTTTTACTTTACAGCATTACAGAATGTACCTACATATTGTTTCGGAGAATATGGACATGCTTCCCTGCCCAAAAGCACATCTCGTCCTTAGTGACTCGCCTTTCGTGACTTGCCTTCTTCCCTGAGGGCGGTCCGGGGTCAGAACCACGCCAGGAGTATTTCCGTCAATCCAACTGCTTGATCTTGGCGCCGCTGCTGGGGGCCTGAGGTTGAGAGGGGACGAGGGAAGAGAGAGAAGAGAAAAGAAGAAGAGGGAAAAAAAAAAAGGAGGGGGGGCGGGGAGAACATCGAGACGGACTGCTTCGGGAACGAGAACCGATAGACGGTACAGTTGTCGATCGTCAAGAAGAAAAAGAAAACAGAAAACTGGCGATTCATACATACCTTTGTACCCGCAATCCGAGTAAGGGTTCCACGAATGTTCATGCTATGACGGTTAGTTTAGCAAAGAAGTGCCCAACCCGTGGTGGGTGCGCAAGGAACAACAGCTTGCCCCACACGATCGTGATCGTCCTTGGCTTGAGGTCTGCTGGCTCGAGGCCTACCGGTTTATCCCGTCACGGTAAGCGCTCGACCCCCCTTTTGCTAAAAAACAGAGCTAGAAGGAAAAGGGATATCGCAGACGAGGAACAGGTGGCAGACACCCCTCTAAGGGGGGGGGGGTGAGACCGTAGAGCCCCGACGCGGTTCTTGAGCAGCGCGAAATTCGATTTTGGGGGCTCACCACCACGTCGACACAGGAGAGTCGCACCTCAGAGGGACCACAACACCTCCCGAGACGTCACAAACGCGCAATGCGTGGTGGTAAGTGTCATGCCAGCGTCGTGGCTTGGCGGTCTCCACCTGGGCAAGACGCTCCGACGCCGATGCACCCTGACGCAGACGGGGGAGGAGGGCAGGATGCGGTGGAAGCGTGAGGACGAGGGATCGAAAGATGAGCAACCCCTTGTTGTTTTTGTTTTTGGTGGCGGCCTAATATAGATGTACTGAGTCGTGGTGGGAACCCCCCGGGGGTTGGGCTCACCTTCCTGAAGGGATAAGGGCCCTGTGCTGCGTTGGCCGGGGCGATCCCTGGGCTCCTTCCGACGGTCCAATTGCCACCCAACACGGAGCACCCGGCAAGGCCGGTGTTATCAGGTGGGTACATATATCGGGGAGGCCGGTGGTGCCCGGAGAAGTGAGGACGAGGCCGAGGCGCCGAGGCGTGGGGAGTGGGGGATGGGGCAAACCAACGTCTGTCGTGCGTTCTTACTATCTTTTTCTTTCTCTCCCCCTTGTCCATTTCTCTTTGTCATTCTCGGATGAAACCAGGGGTCAGCGGGCGACGGAGGTATGTGCGGATCGGCGATGAACGGGCGGATGGCTACGAGCACGGGTAAGCCGTTATGCTTGATCGATCGGACGAGGCCTGCTCTGGCCGTCGCTGCGTTGTGGCTCCCGAGGACTGACGGCCGAGAACGTGGCGTGTTCAGACAGGGCGATGGGCTGTTATTCGTGCAGCTGGTCGAAAAAAAAAATGCAAGCTAGCAGCCTAGTGCCTCGAGCCCTTAGCTAATCGCGGCTGCTAGACAAGCAACCCGACGAGCACGCAGAGTGCGGGCTTTTCGGGTCCTGGGCGTGCCTGATTTGTGTCGAGCTACGGGATGAGCATGTCTGCTGTCCTGCTGCCCAGCTCGGGGTGCTATGATAGGGCGGAGAAGGTGTCCCTGTACGAGTGCTCCCATCAGTACGGACGTACGCACGACAGAGAGGAGAAAAGGGGGGGGGGGTTGTTCCAGACGTGACGGTGGCTTCCGCATGGTCCGCGCGCTGGTTCGACCGGTACCTATCACGATCGGGTTGTTCAAAGTTTCGAGTATCTGCATCCGCTGTGGCACGGACTGGGTGGACGCGGACGGCCGGCTGGGCCGGAGGTAAAAATCCCGACGATGGGAGGGCGCACCTGTGTGCCCGTGTCTGTGTGTTCGTGTCCGTGTGTCTGTGTATCTGTGCACAAAAAAACAAGCACGCGGACGGACGGCCCTGCTCGATATCGTCCGATTGGCCGGCAGCCGAGGGACGAAAGAGGGGAGGCGAGAGACGACACAGAGGCGGAGGAGGAAGGAGGACGAGTCGAGTCAGGTGCGGATCGCCCGGCCGCGCTTGGCCCTTGACCTGCTGCCTGGCCGTCTAGCAATTGACCCCCAAGCCAGCCCGAGCCGGGTCCGTTGGCAGGTCGTGGGCGAGCCACGTCCGCGCCGTGCCGGCCGGATCAGGCTCGGGGGGGGGGGATGGTAAAGCGAGACGGGCGAGACGGGCGAGACATCAGGCGCTGATAGTCTCTAGTCTCTGGCCTCTGGGTTCCACTTTCTGGTCTCTGGTCTCCGGTCGCTAGCTTCTGGCTTCTGGCTTCTGTCGCTGGCCGTCTGATCCTTGGCCTCTGAATCCCGATCCCTGGTCCGCAGTCGGTATGTGCAAGGTGAGAGAAGAGAGAGGCGTGGGGGGTGACACCAGACGCACGCTCGTTTTGTAAGCAACGCCTCTCGGTGCTACTTACAGGTACTCTGTACTTGGCCACGCCAAATGCCCCCCCGAGGCGCCTGGCCTGCCGTTGAACTGTCGTCGGCCTGCCGTTGGTCTCTGCAGCTTGGCCTGCAACCATTGGCTCAGACGCGTCACAGGACACCTGCACGGAGCCGAGATCGTGGTTCTTACTTCATGTTTCTGCTCCTCTTTCTGCTCCTCCGGCCTGCCGCCCCGCCCCCTCAGCGTGGTGCGTCTCCTGTGGGCGGCGCTGGGCTGCTGCAAGCTGCGGGCTGCGGGCTGCGGGCTGCGGGTTGTGGGTGGTTCCAGTTCCAGTTCCAGTTCCAGTTGAGGTTGTGTGCTTGGACGGTGGGTTACAGCGCGTCCCAGCTGTACAGATGTAATAATAATGAAAAGCTCCGTTGGTGCCGTGGTAGCATTCAGAATTATAGGGCGGGTGGGCGGCCGCAGGGATCGCCTGTCCACTGACGTCCACCCGGGCACGACCTGGGCAGCTCTGTTTCCGGGTTGACGAAGCTGGCCGACAGAAAAAAATCGGGCGAGCCCACGCGCCTGGAACTCGCTTTCCCCCTCCCCACCGGTAAGGGACCCTATCAGCGTGCAGGGACTTGAGACCCCGAACGGTCTGGAAATTCGTCGCTACCAGCAGAGCGCTGCGCTGGGCACCGGCGGAGAGGGCGTTTCCCAGGGCCTGTTTGGAGCCCGAACGCCACCAGCTCACGAGACTTGCGGATACGGAAATGGAGACTCCTCCGTTTTTCTCGTCCGTGCCTCTTCGCTCCTCCTTCGTCGCGAACCGAGGCGACTCCCGCTTATTATTATTATCGACGAGGACGGCCCGGCGGGAGGGCCCCCCTGCAGAAAGACTTCGAGGACTCGCACGAATGGACAGACCGGCACGCGCTGGCAGCCTCGGCAGCGCACGACACGGCGAATAGCTAACGAACATCTATCTGCCCTCCCGGCTGTCCGCGTGGCGCCCAGGCGGTGTGCGGTGGCGGCCATCCCATCACGGCCATCCCGTCGCGCGAAACATGCACACGGGGTGACGGAGGACACGACAGGCCGGCTGGAGAGCGCAACAATGGGGGGCCATTAGGGCCGCTGAGAAGGGAAGGGGCACGGAGAGGCAGGGGAGGCAGAGCGGACAGGGGCGGCCGACAGGGGCGGCCGACAAGGAGGGAGACAGGGGGGCGCGAAATGGTCACAAGGGCGACAAGGAGGGTTAAGGAGCCTAATTGCCCCCCTGTGCGACCATCTCGATTAGATCCCGCCAATGCACTCGCGCGTCTGGGAATCAGGGGGTTCCCATTTAAACGAGCTCCACCGGACAACCTCCTGCCTCTCCGCCTGGCCTCCTGGCTCCTGGCTCCTGGCTCTTGGCTGTTGCTGCAGCTGCTGATGCAGCTCCTGCTGCTACTGCTTGCTTGCTTGCTCTCTCGTTTTCCTGCCTGCTTCCCTGTCTGCTTGCTAACCTGCTTGATAACTGAACTTTCAGCGCAGCACGGCTCGCCACGGCAGCTCCTCGTGCAACCTGTCACCGCTTCCCCCCCCCCCCCGCCCGGGGCGAGGCGCGGGGGGGGGGGGCGGGGCGGGGCGGGCGGGGCGGGGGGGGGGGGGGCGGGGGCGGGGGCGGGGGCGGGGGGCGGGGGGCGCGGGGGGGGGCGCGGGGGGGGGGGGGGGGTGGGCGGTGGAGGGGGTGGGGGGGGGGGCCGGGGGGCGGCTTGCCGCGGGGGGCGGCGGCGGAGGGGGAGCCGGCGTCGTACTGGTGGGCATAGACATGCTTGTGC
>JAKLNC010000014.1:186256-225852 GCA_022813145.1 Barbatosphaeria neglecta | reverse complement strand
CCCTAACCCTAACCCTAACCCTAACCCTAACCCTAACCCTAACCCTAACCCTAACCCTAACCCTAACCCTAACCCTACTTTGTGGTTTTGCTGCTTTTGTTTTTTTTTTTTGTTTTACTTTTACTTTACTTGCTTTATCTTTTTTGTTTACTTTTACTTTGCTTGCTTATTTTCTTTGTTTACTTTAACCCTAACCCTTGGTTTTTTTGTTTTTTTTTTTGCTTTTATATGTTACTTTAACTTTAACTTTTCTTTTTTTACTTTTGTACCTTTTACCTCTTTTTTCCCTTTAACTTTGCTTTTCTTTTACTTCTTTTTTACTTTTTTAACTTTAACTTTCCTTTTTTTTTGCTTTTTTTACTTTGTTAACTTTAACTTTCTTTTTTTTTTGCTTTTTTTACCTTGCTAATTTTTAACTTTTTTTAATTTTAACTTTTCTTTTCTTTTACTTTTATAACTTTTAACTCGTTTTAACTTTGACTTTTTTTTTCTTTTATATTTAACTTAACTCTTTGTTTCTTTTTTTTTTTTTTTTTTTTGCTTTTCTTTTCCTTTTTTTTTCTCTCTTCTTTTTTGTTACAAATTCTAAATTAA
This sequence comes from Barbatosphaeria neglecta, assembly GCA_022813145.1. Taxonomy (NCBI): domain Eukaryota; kingdom Fungi; phylum Ascomycota; class Sordariomycetes; order Barbatosphaeriales; family Barbatosphaeriaceae; genus Barbatosphaeria; species Barbatosphaeria neglecta. The sequence continues at coordinate 225,258 of JAKLNC010000014.1, read as the reverse complement.
CACGTAAACCTCGCATTCGTAACGGAAAGGCGGTAAAGGGCAGCAGTAAAAGCCTAATTAAGATGCTTTGGCAGGTTTGTAACAAAGCGTTAACGAAGCTGCAATAACGCTGTGGCAAAGCTTTGTTAACGCTCTTTTAAAGCAGTACGCATTATAATAGTTATGGGATTGCCGCTTAGGATAACGTGTATAAGATGAATAAAGAGACCCCCCTTGTTAGGGATGGGTGGTTTAGTAACAGTTAATTCTAAGCACGGTTTTTTAGCTACTACGCCTTATTAACTACAACTTGTAATTGTTTCTAACTTGCCCCCTTGTTATTTTAAGCAAGCATTACCTCACCTTATCTTTGCAGTTAGGTTGTAACATGTTAACCGCTCTTGTTTAACTAACAAGCCAGCAAGTTGCCAAACAATATTTATAACTAGCCCTCCTAACTCTCTTAATTAATACGATAGCAACTCTTATAAATCCAAATCATCGCAAGCCTTAAGCCCTAGCCTTTAGCCAAACCTAATCGAAAAACTTGCCTCTAATTTTCATTAGTTATAACTTGCCGAGATATTTGCTAAAGCTTAGTCCACTTTTAGCCTTGCTGCTAGCTAGTACGCTTGCGTGCTTAACAAGGAGGTTCTTAAACTTTTGGTTTTTAAGGAGTATAACGGAAGCTTAAAACTGTTAACCTTATTTCTAAACAAGCTACGTGTTTACCTTACGAAAACTGGCATTACAAGAAAAATGGCTGTTTTAATTACAAGGTTTTAATTAATGGGAAAGGCTAAGGATTGGTATAATGCACTGCTAAAAGAAAACCTAAATGAAGAAAATGAGGCAACGACTAATACAAAGGAATTGTTTAGCAGCATTGCTAGTTTCTAAAAGTGTCTTATGGCTATTTTTGGATTTATAAACGTGGGTTAATAAGTTAAGGCAAGCCTAAAGCAACTAAAGCAGAAAATATTTGTTGCTAATTACGCTGCCAAATTTTAACGGCTGGCTATGCAGCTTAACTTTAATAATAACAACGCTTTAATGGCTTGGTTTTACTAGGAACTAAAGAAAGCAGTTAAGGATTAACTATATAAGATGGATTAACCCAAGAAGTTTTTAAACTATGTTAACATGGCGGTGCGCATTGATTAACGTTTATAGAAATAACAGCAAGAAAGGAAGGGAGAAGCATTGAAGATAAACGCTTGCTAAGATTAAAGGAACTAAGCCTAGCGTCCTAAGCCTTTGGCTTAGCCCTATTAATTAATGGCGCATGGAACGCACTTTAGGCTCATGGAGCTAAGCATAGCCCCCACGCAACAAAACGATGAAAAGTTTACAAGGAAATGTTTTAACTGCAACAAAATGGGTTATTAGGCTTGCAACTGCTAACAGCTTTAACGGCAACGCACTTCCTTTAATGGGAAAACGCACCTAATACCTGAAAATCAACGCCTTTAAGCCACACAAGCTACCGAATTTACCAAACAACTTAGCATGATGGAAATACACTATAAATAAAACTTCTTAAAATAACCCTAACTAATCGTAACCAAAACGCATTATTTGCGCTTTTCCTTAAGGCGATCATGGCAGGTGCAATTTCGTAACAACCATAAAGCATAAGAACAACGAGAAAGAAAGAAGCAAGTTTAACAATCCGCTATTTGGGCCCCATTACTATACAACCTTTTACAACTAGAAGATAGCAGCTTAGGGAATAAAAAGGACAAGTTTATTACTAGGCTTGCTGTGTAGCTAATTGCAAGAATTAAAGGAAATATAACTAGAAACAACTGCTCTTTTCCCTTAATGATAGCAAGTGCACAGTGAAATGGTGGAAAGACAATGTAGGATAAATATAAACAAAGGTTTAATAAACTTAACTTGCCCATAACCCCCAAATCAAGCAAAAGTACGCCTAATTTTAGATGGCTATACTAACTATATTCTTTAAATAAGAACAGCCTTAACAGCTTAAGGTTTGCAAGGGTAAGCATTAAAGAAAGTTAAAAGTTCTTTTTGTCGCCTCTTATAAGGAAAGATTACAAACTTTGCCTCCTTAGGACCTTAGGACATAAGCATATTGCATAAATTCATTGTTTTGGGAATTATTGCGAACCTTATATGCAACTTAAGGCAATTCACAACTTTTAGCCTTAAAAAGGACTTGCGCTTCTTATTTAACAACCCTTGTATAAAGAGGAGTTTATTAGTTGGCAGCACACCTAAGAATACGCTAAAAACACAAAGCATGCAACAACCTTTGCTTTTAAAAGCATTAATAACTGTGCTTTATGCGAAGAAACGTATAATGACTTACTTAAGGCTTAAAATTAGCTTAACGTTGTTAAGGCATTATATAAGGAAAACCGTAACGCCAAGGACGCCACCATCTAGCACTTATGCTAAAAACGATAACAACTTGCCTAATTAATTCACAATCGAGATTACTAGCTGAACTTTTTGGCAAAGTAAGGGATTTAGGGACGCAATTACACCCCTTTAACGGCGCAATAAGCAGCATGGAAGTGTTTTAAGAAACTGGTTATAAAGGATTAGCACATAAGTTTAAAGGAAAAAGCGCTAGAGTTTGGCCTTGCAAAGAGATTTGTGGGGAATGACAAAAAATAAGCTAGCTAAGTGGCTGCATTTCCTATTCGCCACTTTACGCCTAAACAAGTTTGGAAGCTTATAAAAGAAGGCATATGGTTTGCTTTTTGAGCATATAACGTTGATGGCACACCTCTTAAGGAAACAGCCTTAGGAAATGGCCACAAATACGACAAAGTTATTAAGATGTTTGTTAAAGACGCCTTAGATTTAGAAAACGACAAAAGTTGCTTGTAAAGGGATAACATGCAACATAACAAACCTTGTTTTTGCAAATGATAAAGAAAACAAGAACCTAGCTAGGACTAAGGGTTTAGTTAGAAGGAAGGTGAATTAATGCCTTGATTAACAGTGGAGCTAATTGCAGCTACATTTACCCATGTTTAGTTAATAAGCTAGGATTGCCATAGCAATACAAAGACACGCCTTACTAATTAACAAACTTTAAAGGAAACGACATAACTTACGAAAACGGACGAGTTGTTTATAAAAGTCTTTACGCTTACCTACAAATACTAAGATATAAGAGCATTTTTACGCTTAATATTACTCCTGCATTACAAGGGATAATGCTAGGACGAGACTAGTTATAAGAAGAAAACCTTATAATTAACTAGGTTACTAGCTAACTGCATTAAGGCAAATGGCACTTGGTGCAAGATCTTAATACCAAGCTTTTACTTATAACAGCTACGGCAAGACTGCAGCTTGCAAAAGGGCAAGACAATACACCCTTTTGTTGCGAAAATTGGTTGAAAGCTTATAATGGGCTACCACATAAACGAGATAAAGTACAATTTCTCCTTTTAATAAAGGAAACATTAAATATAATTGGAACTAAACACGTTTTAAATAAGTACCTATAAGGGTATTCTCGGCTATTTAGGGATAAGGCTAATGTTAGCCTTCTCAAACATTTACAATGAAACCATAAGATACCTTTAAAACCTAACACTTACCCACCGTTTATAAAAATATATCCGCTTAATAAGAGCAAGCTCGCGGCACTAAGATGATACCTTAACGCGAACCTAAAGCGAAGAATCATTTAGCCTTCCAAGTTATTAGCTAGATTTCTTATTGCCTTTATACTTAAGATGAATTAAAAAAGGAAGCAAAAAACAACACTTATTAGCAAATTGAAATGGCAACTAGTTATTAACTATCGAAAATTAAACGATATCACCGTTAAAAATCGGTACCCTTTGCCACTTATCCCTAAGATATGAGATTAACTTAACAAGGCATAATGGTTTATAGCCTTAAACCTTAAGAACGCTTACAGCCTTATTTGTATAAAGGAAGGAGAGGAATGGAAGGCTGCCTTTCGAACCTAATATAGTTACTATAAACCTACCGTTATGCCACTTGGGCTAACTAACGCCCTTGCTAGCTTTTAAGAAATGATTAACCATGTTTTTTAAAAACACCTTAATCTCTTTGTGATTGCTTATTTAAACGATGTCCTTATATACTTAGAAACCTTGGAAGAACATTAGCAACACATACATGTTATTTTGGAAAAACTCCAAAATGCTAATCTTTTGCTAAGTGTGGATAAGAGCAAGTTTTACATATAAAAGGTTAACTTTTTGGGATGTACCATTAAACTTAGGAAGATAAGAATGCAGGAATTTAAGCTTGCAGCAGTGAAAAACTGGCTAATGCTTACCATAACAAAGGATGTGCGTGCCTTTTTAGGATTTGCCAACTTTTACTGACAATTTGTTTGAAACTACAGTGGTTTTGCAAAACCTTTTACAAACCTTATGAAGAAGGACGTGAACTTTCGCTAAACGAAAGAAAACTAAGTGGCCTTTAACCGCATTAAGGATGCGATGTTATCTAACCTAATTCTTAAAGCACTGGATCCTCGTTTACCTTACAAAGTTAAGATAAACGCGTTGAACTTCGTTATAAGAAGATAACTTAGATAAAGAGATGAAGAAGGATGGCTATACCTTGTAGCATTTTTCTTGCACAAATTCGACAAAACATAGATAAACTACCTTATTTATAACAAGGAACTTATAGCCGTTATGTACGCCTTTAAGGAGTGGGACGTTTACTTTAGGAAAGCACAACACCTTATTACTATGTATTTAAACCACTAAAATTTAATATACTTTATAATTACAAAGCAGCTTAATTAACAACAAATAAGATAGGCTAAGGACTTCGCAGAATTTGATTTCAAAATCTTTTACAAAAAAGGAAAACTAAATGAAAAAGCAGATATTTTAAGTTAAAGATTAGACGTAAAGTTTAATGGAATTCCAAAGCCATGAGCTTTGCTAGCTCTTAAAGATAAAAGGATAACAATAAAAGCTATGCACCGAATTGCTATGCAAAATCTTGTTTTAGAACAATTATGGAATTATACCAGCACACACAACAACTACTTTAAAGGAGTTATTATTAATAACAAACTCCTTTATAGCTAAAGGAAACTTTGAATACCTCTAAAACTTCGGAAAATAGCAATTCGCTATGCATACGAAACGTTGCTAACGGGCCACTTTAGGAATTTTAAGACGCTTAACTAACTGAGATGGTATTATAACACAACCAGATGAAGCTAAGAAGTTAAGAAATATGTACGTAGCTGCAACACTTACAACAAAACTAAGGCTTTATGATATGCACCATATGGTTAATTATAAGCGCTACTTATACTAAAACGCCTATAGTTAAGTATTTTGTAGGATTTAATTATTAAGCTTTTACCATTTTCTAAACCCTTAATAGGATGATTATACAATAGTATCCTTGTTGTGGTTAACAAATTCACTAAGTTTGCGTACTTCTTACCCATTAACGAAAGACATTAAGCACTTAACCTTGCATATTAGTTCTTGCGACATGTTGCAAGCATTTACGGTTTTCCAACGAAAATTATCTTAGATTAAGGAACTACTTTTGTGTCTAACTTTTGGATAAGCTTGGCAAGACACTTAGGGATAAAACTAAAGCCTTTAACTGCATTTTATTTAAAGACAAACGGTTAGACCGAAAGAACGAATCAAACACTTAAGCAATATTTACGGTTTTTTGTTAATTATGCTTAAAACAACTAGGTTTCGTTGTTACTAACAGCGCAAATGGCATATAATAACGCAGCCATAAAAACCACTAGGGTTTCCCCTTATTTCGCTAACTTTGGATATAAACTTACCTTTAAATTTAACACCAAGCCAACTTAGGTTTCAGCAGCAAATATTTATAGCAAATAACTACGGTAACTACATATTGATTTACATTAAGAACTCCAGTTCTTTTGGCAGCGAATGACAAACACCGCGAACTAGTCCAGGCTAAAAGGACCAGCCTTAAAAGAGGGAGATTATGTGTATTTGCTACGCAAAAACATTAAAACTAAACAATTAAGCGATAAGTTGGACTATAAGAAACTTGGACCATTTAAGATTGCGCGAAAAATTTTGGATGTTAACTACGAACTTAAGTTGCCCGCAACAACAAATATCCATCCACGATTCCACGTATCGCTCTTTAAAGTAGCGAATCCAAGCATCCCCTTTAAAACGACAATGGAAATAGAAAACCCTAAAGAATATAATGTAAAAGCAATTCAAGACCACCAAAAACACCAAGAACGCAGCAAATACCTAATTAAATAAAAAGGATACAAAGAAGAAGAAAATACTTAAGAACTTGTTACAAACCTCCAGAATTCCCAGCATTTGCTTTAGCAATACCTTTAGAAGCGAAAGGCTTAGGCTACGCGAGACCTTTAAAGCTAGGGTTAGCTAAGGAGGAAGGCTTGGTAAGCAGGGAGGCCCAATTAAAGGGGACGTTTGGGGAGGAGGCGGCAGCAAGGGCTAGAGCTAAAGAACCCAACGTTAAGGCGGCGTTTTCCTTTGCTTCCATTGCTTCTAGCTTGTTTATTGTCCTCCTTGCTAGCTTTGTTCCTTTTTGCTATACCAACTCTTTCTGTTTTCGCAACTGAGAAATGCGCGCCATGATGGTTTGCGTTTCTTGTGCCAGCTTTAAAAACTTTGCCTTTGCCTTTACCTCTTCTTGGTTAAAACAATTGGCCTCGAAAATCAAGCGATCCCCTAAATAAGAAAATTAGCAATGTACCCTTTAAGAGGAAGAGGATTAAGAACTTAACCCTTATTTATTAATGGACGGTTAAAACCATTACATTTTGCGCCTGCATGAAAACAAGCCTTACAACGCTTTGATTTGCTTTTTAATTAATTTATGCTGTAACAATGAAGCCTCTTTTTGAAACAATAAGAACAAGGCATGACGTCAAAACCAAACCAACCAAACAAGCCAAGCACGTAACGCCGATATTGAGGATTGCGGTTAGAAACGGACATGATGTGATGCACAAGGAAAAGAAAACCAGCCGCTTTAGAGACTTTAGCTAGAAGGAGGGGTATTGTGTTATGGATTCCAGATTAATATGTGAACCCCGCATCCGTAACGGGAAGGCGGTAAGGAGCGGCAGTAAAAGCCTAATTAGGATGCTTCAGTGGGTTTGCGACAAAGCGTTGACGAAGCTGTGACGACGCTGCGGCAAAGCTTTGTTGACGCCCCTCCAAAGCAGTACGCACTACAATGGTCATGGGATTGCCACCCAGGACAACGTATATAAGATGGACAAGGAAACCCCCCCCGTTGGGGATGGGTGGTTTGGTAGCGGTTAATCCCAAGCACGGTTCCTTGGCTACCACGCCCTATTAACCACAACTTGTGATTGTCTCCGACTTGCCCCCTTGTTGTTCTAAGCAAGCATCACCTCACCCTGTCTCTGCAGTCAGGTTGTAACAATATAGCGAACTTGGTGCTATATATAAATAAAGTGATACCATTGTAAGTTACGTATATAATGTATAAAAAAAAAAAGAAGGGTATTTAAATTAGCTAAAAATGAGTAGTATACTGTTTTAAAATTTAGGCAGCAATATAAAACTAGGCAGCAATTTTAAACTAAGCAGCAAGGTAAAATTAAGCAGCAAAGTGAAAGCTAAAAATGAAAAAATCTCGAAAAAAAAAAAGTTTTTTTTTTTTTTACGAGCGCTTAAATTCTAAACCTAATTAGCCTATCCTAGAACACCTTACTTACATAGCAACCGTCTTTCGCACACCTTCTCAGCCGCATGCGTTGCTTCGTAACACGTAGCAAGGCTTGGCAAAACTTTCTCCCGACGAGGAGCGGCGAGGTTCATGCGCACGAGACGTTAATAATACTACTACTACTACTGTTGCGAACCTTAGTTGTGCCAAAAATTCAAGAAAAAAAGATACGACAGTCTTCAAAACAGTTTAGCATATTACTCTGTTAGGTAACTCGCGACGAATCCATTGCCCAGCCAACTGGAAAGCATTTCTGTTACTAAGGCGTAAGCCTTGCCTATACGCTTCCATCATCACTCCTCGTCTGCTGCGAGCTTGATTTGATACACGAAACGAGATTGCGGGCCAGTTTAAGGATAACCTCCTTGCCAACAGGTGTACTGGCCGAGTTAGACATTAGGCTCTGGGCTGGCGCGTCAAAGCGGTTCCAGACCTCGACGAACTTGTGCTGCTGCTTGTCTAGGCCAATGAAAGTGAATATGGCCGACATGCTCTCATGGCTTTTGGCGCTGGCGACGTGGTCTGGCGTCACTGCGCCGGCCGTCGAAACATTCGCGCCGGCCGTCGAGACATTCGCGCCGCATTCCGTCAGGATCGCCCCGAGTCTCACGCAGTGCAATACGAGGGCCGCGAGGCCGGAAGCCAGGGCGGTCGCCACGGAAGAGCCCGTCTTCTCCTGGAAGTCGTTGGGAACTGCGCCCTGACTGTGCGGATTCCGCGACACTACCGCACATCCGGGGAAGATGAAGTTCAGATCTTGAAGGGCCCCGGACCGCTCCCAGGCACGACCGTCGTCCGTAGCGGCGCCGATTCGGATGATGAGGCCTCGGTTGAACTCCCAGGGGTACTCTTTGTCCGCGATGGCGCCACCGTCGCCGGCCGCACAGAACACGAGAATTTTCTTTTTAAGCGCCTTTCTGATGGCGTCGCCCAGCTTGGTCACGTCGGCGCCTCCCGCATTCCCCCTAACCGTCCACGAGATGGATATGATGTCGACGCCTCTGGCAACAGCGGCTTCCACGGCCTATCCACCTCATCAGTAAGAAGTGGTAGAGATAGGCGGAAAAGTTATACGAAGAGAAATAAAGAGAGAGAGATGAGAGAAGATAGAGAGTGTGCGTACAAGGGCTGCACTCTCGGCAACAATCTGATTGCGAGCTGGTATCTCCGACAATGCTTCGGCGTTGGAATGCGTTTCCAGCTTGAATACGTAAAGCTTGGCCATCGGGCAGACGCGACAGATCATGTCGGCCATGACCGTACCGTGGCCGCCGCTGGAGACGAAATAGGGGCTCGGCCCATTTTCGCCCGGGTACCCGCTATCAAAAGTGTCTCCACCAACCACTTTTCCGGCCAAGGCCGGAACCTCGATGTTGACACCGTCATCGATCAGGGCAACGGTAATGTCCTTCTGCAGTTCCTTGTTGTCCGTGGGTGGTGTCTCGAGGTTTTGGACTTCGTCGACGAACTTGTCCATGCAGCTCAGCCACCGGTGGGACGAAAGATCCTTTTGGTTGGTGGTGGGAGGCACCTTCGCCCGGTTGCCGGGGACGTTGTTTTGGCGGCCGTATGGAGCATTCTCCGGTGCAAGTGTTACAGCGATGGTTCTTGAGGGCGGGCCCTTCGACTGGCAAACATCCTCTGTTACTGCTTTGTTGGTCCGTGGCCCCGCCTCAGCGGTTTGGCGCGGGATACTCTTCTTGGCGGCCTCGTCGGGCACCTTGATAGACTTGTTCAGTCGTTTTTCGAAATTATCGACGTACGACTGGATGACATCGGCAGACTCGAGTACATCGGCAGAGTTCCAGCTCAGGCGCACCGTTTCTAGCCTCTGCAGTCGCGGCAGCCCTTCGGGTTCGCTCCACGCCCTCAGGATGGCTCTGTTGCCACTCCACCAGAGACTCAGATGTTTGACGTCCCGACAGGCGTTGTACAGCGTCTCGGGACATATGTCAAGCTTGCGCCACTCTAGGTGGTCGACCTTGAAATGCTTGAGAGAGTCTTCGAGGGCCTTATCGCTGTGAGGCCTCTCCCGCGAGTCGTCGACGACGACCTTCAAGATATGCTTGACGTCCTTCCGGCGGAGCCAGTTGAAGAAGAACGTGAGGTGGGTCCAGCCCCGCCCGGGCTCCGGTTTTGAGGCCACTATCTTCGCTCGCGGCTTCGCGTCCTCCCTCGGCGGCGGTTCTCGTATCTCGCCGTTGCGGAACACGACGTATCGCAACATGCTGTCGAACTGCATGTGGTTGAAGCTACGCTCAAAGGCATCGCGGTCGAGAGGCACTGAGCCCTTGATAGCGTAGTCGAAGAATAGGTTCCAACCTATTAATAGTGTGTGGAAGTTTCACAAAGTTTCGTCGCGTCAGCATTGAGGTTCTTATTATACACTGCGATCAGTAGCGGTACCTTGAATATTATTGCCATGGAAGAACCGCACCGCCTGGCGCTGGTCTCGTGGGTGCGGATTCGAGGCACTCTGGAAGGTGGAGTTGAGGTAATGCAGCTTGACCGTCTGCCCGATCCTGTCGGCCCATTCGTCCCTAACCTTGTGGCTCTCGAGGCTTTTCTTAGAGGACTCTCCAAACTCCGCTAACTGGGCCGTCGCTTCAAGCTCTAGGTCAAGCCTCGTCGCTGGGGCGATGGCGGGCCCTGTCCGCAGCTCGCTGCGCGCCCCCTGGTGTCGTTGCTTGGGGTCCACAGGAAGTTCTCGCGATGCTCGCAATCCCTGGTTACTACTGAGATCGCCGGTCACGGTCCGTTTCGGCAGCATAATAGTGCTGCAGTCCCTTCCCGCTCCCATCTCTCGTTCCCCTTCGTGCTTCATAGCCGGTACCTCCCGGTGCTGCACGCCCCCTGGTGCCATACTCGCCTTCGCGCCCGGCGCCTTATAGGCTAGATAATCGCTGTTAGAAGCGTCGGCAGCAGCGTTGGCGGTTTCTCTCCGTTTATTAGCCTCTTCTATAGTGTGTCGGTGGTACTCGTAGACTGAGAGACATGGCGGGCCAGCGGTAAACTTATCTAGGGCCGCGCCCCCGCGGGCGAGGAGGGCCTGCACAATGCGCAGCTGAGACTCGGAGCATTTGTCGTAGTGGACGGCCATGTGTAAAGGCGTGAATCCGCCCTTATCTGTGGCGCAGAGAGCCTCCTCTGGCGCGCACTGGATCAATTCCAGGGTGTACTTCTCTTCGAGGCCGTGGTGGACAGCAGCGTGAATGGCGTTCTTCCCACCCTCGCACGGGATGGCGAGGAAATCTCGGCTCCGTTCGCCGAGCACCCTTAGGACGGTAGTTATGAAGCTGTAATTCTTCCGGGCGATGGCGATGTAGAGTGGCGTCTTGTCGCTGTCGTCCTTCTGCTTGAGCAGGCTTTCATGGAAACGGGTTAGGTACTTGGTGAGGTTCTTGTGGTCGACACTGCCGGCAACAATGTGCAGGATCGTGTGCTTTTCGGACTGGATAGTGCGGTCAAGACACCAGCCGTATTTCACCGCAAATAGCTTTCTCTCTGAATCCTTGCCCAGCTTTAGCTCCCTGTTCGTAGCGTCCCTGACGATCATGTCGAATGCCTCCTTCACCGGGTTCTGCGCCCGCTGTCCGGATGCCGGGTTCGTGTTGTCATCATCGTCGCCCCAGTCATCGTCGTTATCACTCGCCGCATAGGGATGCGACGCATCGTGCACAACCATTTTGGCTAGTAACTTTGAAATAACGCCAGACAGTTGCAATCGGAATGGAAAGGGCAGAAAAGTGCATTAGAGCGGGTAGAATTACGGACGCTATGGATGCGTTTCCATCGCGAGCTACCTAGTAGGCAGCTGAGCCTACCTACTTCGATGAGCGCTGCCCGCTGCTCGCCGTTCTACGACAGTCCATACCTCGCCCCCCTCCCCCCTCCCCCCCAACCCAAACATCAATCTAGGTAGGGCCACAGTGCAACATACGGTGGGCAGCGGGAGCCCACGGCTGGAGGGCAGTGTATGGCACAGCTCTCGAGGGGGGGCAGCGTTTGATAGGGAAGTGCAGAACCCGACGAGAGAACGAAACGAATGCGCTTTATTGGCTGCATAACACCCTCACTAATTAACCTTTGACACAACCTTTGCCACGCCCGACACCGCGTTGGTGGCCGTAATGCGAGCTATGGCCTGCAAGTCGACGCTGCCCAGATTCAACTGGTCGTAGTCATCGCTCGTGGGGTCCATAGCCGGATCGAAGAGGACGGGGTCATCGGGGGGCGTTGATCCGAACACGGACTCGAGGGACGACCGCCAGTCCGCGCGGGCCCTCACCTTGACCGTGCACTGGAACTCATCCCGGTCCGGCCGCTTCAGCAAAACGGCAGCCCTCACGGCAACCGGCACCCCCGTCTTCGTGGCGGGGTTCTCGAGCAGCGACCAGTAGGCGCAGTTGTGGTTGCCCCAGTTGCGCCCTCGGAGGGCCCTCGCGCCCGTGACGGTCGCGGCGTAGGACATCTCCCTGCTGACGTTGCTGTTCCACTTGACGGAGGCAGTTGCCGTCGGGCCCGGGCTGGCACCTGCCCCGAGGCCCAGATCAGCTGTGAGGCCACGCTTCTCGGACTGGGTTGTGGGCGCGACGTCGAAGTGACCGTCCGGCGCGATCGCGGCGACTTCGGGGTGGCGATACGCGTTAGGGTTCATGCCGCTGAAGCGCAGCTCGATGTCGGCGGAGGAGATGCGCCGGGCGCGCCTGCGCGGGTCGAAGCGGAACTCCAACACCAGTAAAGTGGCGTTGTCATCGCTGTCCTCGGCCAGCAGGCCGTGGACGACGTCGATGCAGGAGCAGCGGACATCGACAGGGCCCTCACGCTCGACGTAGTTGGCGCGCTGGTAGGGATTCGTTGGGTCGTTCTGCGTGTGGAAATCGCTGCCGGCGTCGCCCGTGGGCTCCAAGCCGATGTTTAGCGGCTCGAATCGCCCGTTGCAGGGGAGGTCCGTGGCATCCATCTCTCCCTCTGAGGATGGAAGCGTTGTCTTTGCACCTAAACACCCTGCAACTTTCGTGTGCCCCGAGTTTCCCTGAATTATCAGAGGGGCTTACTCTTAATTAATCTTAGATACGCACGAGTACGCGCCGTACAAGAGCGAGATAAATTCCTGTGGCTACAATATCGTGGACGTAGACACGGACGCAAAAAAATAGATGCAACGACAGCCAGCCTGATCTCTGCTGCTCCGTTTTTCGGACTGCTTCACGCAACCTCAAGATGTCGCGGCTGCCTGCTCGTGGTGGCTTACCGACGGCCTTTTCCACTCGACCCTTGTAGGAATAAGTGTACAGGGTTGGATTGGCAAAGGACGTCGGTTAGCCACGACGAGTAGCGGCCGAGCGTGCCACTCAAAGAAGGGATACAGAAAAAATTGACTCACACTGTGTGCAGAGACGGCAAGATACTGCCTTCCCAATGGTGAATTTGTGCCTCCTGACGAGGGTTGTGCGACTCGAGCTGCTATGAGCTGCAACGCGCTCGAGCTAATAGCAGGCTGGCAACGAGTGGATGCGAAACGGGGGTGGTCAGCGTCGACACTTCGAGACATCTTGATACGGCCGTCTACACTCGCATTTGCGCGATTAATATTCTGCCTAGGACATTGCATTGCTCCGTGAAGCGGAAACCCGTCGCAACTGCCCGCACGAATCCGACCGGATTTCGGCTCGCATCTCTCCCCAACGGCGATAGCTGCTGCAAGTTATATCTAACTTGAGCACGGAAGTGGCCAGTCCAGCCCAGCCCAGCTCTGAGTTCGGTTTTGTCCCCGGCCGTTGGGGGCTCGACAGCTTCATTCTCCCTTCTCTCCTTCTCCCGATCATTCCCCCTCTTTAATAGCGGACTACCCCTTCTCGATGTCAGGCGGCAGATTCTAGAGCAAAAGGCGCTGGCTTTGGCGCACACGCAGATACCAGCTGTGTAGGGCGATAACACCAGCGATATGGAGGCTGAGCCCGTCACCCTCGAACCGGTCCAGCGCTTACTCGCTTGTAGCTTTGTTGCCGTTCATGGCCTCTACAACACCAACAGCGAGTCGTGGTTCGGCACCGATTCGAACTCATGGTTGAAAGAACACTTGGGGAAACTCTTTCCCCACGTCGCATGTAGCGAGTTACACTACAATTACGATGTGTCAGATGCGGTGGCACATCTGGCTACCCGAAACGCCACACGCGCGGAAGCCACGAAACTTCTCAGCAAAGTGGAGGAGTGGAGGAGGGATCAGCTGGGGGTTTCGGTTCGTGCTGCGGCCTAAGTTACCTTTGCCAGTTCTTTCCGGCGCGACGAGACTTTTAGAACTGACATAATAGACGTGGACTTGGCAGCCTTTGCCTCTTGCCTTTATTACCGACGATTTCGGCGGTCTTATCGTCAAAGAGGTGCGAGCCCTTAATACTGTGCTGGCGTGGCTGTAAATAACGTCGTCTAGGCCTTGATTCTTGCTAGCGCTGGTGATGTAAAATTCGCCAGCATCAGGTCATCCACACGCCTTCTGGTAAGGGCCTTGCGTCCACAACCCTGTTCAGCCAACGTAATGGCCCTTAGGCAGTAATTTTGTTAGTACTTCCGCTAATGCCAGATTGGCACGCAGGTTTTTGTCGGATGTCCGCATAGGTGGAAAACCACCCAGGATCTAGAGGCCAAGATCATGCAGTTCGTCTTGTCAAAGGCAGGCCCAACCCCCAACCAGATTCAGCCTAGTCTTGTACGATCTCTGGCCAAGACCGTCATTTCGGTCAACAGCGATTTCCTGCAAACAAGATCTCTAGTCCAGACAACGGTCGTCAACGTGTTTTCTACTAGCCCTAACCCCGCAGGCGTACGTCAACAGAGCCCACGTACTTTCGATAGATAGGGACTCCAAGCTAACCACTAATGAAATACAGGTGTGTGATCCGTTTACGGCAACACTCAGCATCCCGATGGAGATACAGCGCGGGCTAGATAAGCCCTCTGTCAGCCTAGCCGACGAAGACGTATGCAAGGCAGTCTTTGAAACTGAGGAGCTCGGATTCTGCCGGGTTGCGCACTGTAAGTACCTTCCTCCCACCGTTATTTTATTCGCTGGGGATGTGAAGGGCGGTCGTTGTAATCAATCTCAAAATACGTAATACTCATCCAACCGGCTCTAATCAGACCCTTGGCGCAATGACGCCTTTTCTCCCTTGATTTGCACTCTCGAAAATCATGCGGCACCCGTGTACCCGCTGAAGACGCATTTCTCCACCAAGCATCCGTTCAGCTGGTTAGACGACGACGAGACCTTCCAGGACTGGATCAACCACCGCCAAGGAATGAAGATTCTGCGCATCCACGGCAGCTCCAGTGCCTCTGGAGCCGCAGAATATAGCTTCCACAAGCTTCGCTTCGTTGAAGAGGAGACAGGCGGAGGGGCCACCTTCTACTTCAAGTTTGACCGACACGACGCGCGGCGAAATTCGCTCGGCGCTATGGCGATCACATTCCTGGCTCAGACCCTGGGCCGGCTTCGTTCCCCACCGTCTGTACATCTGCAGGAATTCGAGCCACCGCTATTCAGCCAATGTTGGACGGACCAAGACGCTTGTTCCTTGCTCGACAGCATCAGGCTCGAGCTGGGAAGCATGCGCGTCGCATGGGTCCTCGACGGTATAGACCACTGTGATCCTGATTCCAGGCGTCATTTTCTGTCGAAGCTTCTGGACTTCGCCCGCCGCTCAGAAATCCACTTGAGGGTCCTTGTCTCGACGACGAATAGCGAAAACATCAGCGAGGCTCTCTCGGAGTGTCCTCAGATCAACCTCGGTGTTAGTTCCCCAGCCGCTGGCCCTACAAGCTTCGACAACATCCTCAACCGGCACTTTCTACCGGAATGCCCCGAGTTCAGCCACTGCCGGGCGCGACTTTCTAAGCTGCTCACTAGCTGCGGCGCTGATCGTGATCTAGCCGATATGATTCTCGAGTGGCTCCTGGCTATCCATAGTAGGAGCTGGACGACGAATCTGCGCTCTGCGGAGGAGGAACTCGAACTACTATTCCCACCTTCGCCGCGGAAACTTTTTGAGAGGATCCTAGAGATGATACCCCAGGGTAGACATGCGTGGTCGCGAAAGATCATACGGTGGGTGGCGCGCTCTGAGAGGCCCTTGAGCCCCAAGGAGCTCGCCTCTGCCGTCTCCCTAGACGAAAATGTAAAAGATGCACACGAGCTCGGCGCAGCCGTGTCTGTGGACATCATGTCCGACATTCGCCAGAGCTTCGGGCCACTCTTCGTCCTGGAGAACGGCGAAGTACGGTTCGGGCATCAAGCAGCTCGGAGCTTCTTTGTAAGCCCCGGAGGCGGCGCCCACTGGTATAACATGTCGATGCCGGAGATGGACCATCGGGAGATGGCCATCGCGTGTGTCCGATATATGTGCCTGCCAGATGTTCAGGACAGAATCCTTACGGCTTGCCGCGCCTATCGAGATACCAGGATCTTGCTGGAGTGCGGGGGCAACTTCCAGACCTATGCTATTCGACACTGGATAGATCACTATCGGCTCGCGTCCGCGATAGCGGCACCACCAGAAACGATCGCCGACTTTCTTCTGGATGCGAAAGCGCTGCGGAATTGGTCTGCGGCAAGGTGGCACCTTTCGAAGCCACATCGCCGAGCGGACCGGTCATTCTTGGACCCTCTGCCCATTCTAGCGTCCCTGGGGCTCAAGAGCCAGGTTCGAGAGAGTCTTGCCACTTTACGGAATTCGGCAAACCGCGGTCAGTTGGTGGCATGGGCGCTGGCCGGAGCAGCCCGGAACGGCCACAGGGCCATAGTTCGAGTCCTGCTAGAAGAACAGCCTGACGCCGTAAGCTCAAGCGACGCTACCGATGCGATGGAAGCGGCCGCATGCTCAGCGGAGTTCGATATCGTGAGAGACCTCTTTCCATACTCGGCCAGAGAGGCCAAACCAGCGGTCGAGCCCAAGGCAGCACCACGCCAGTGGCCCCTTATCCTAGCCCGCCTGGCATGGGCTGGTGAGGACGGCCTTTTGCGCGAGCTCCTCGAGTCCCAAAGCGCTGCAGCGCCCTCGGTGGATTCTTTGGACACTCCAGACTCCCCAGTCTCCCCAGACTCTCCGTCGGCGCTTTACTGCGCAGTTGCGCGGAACCAAGTTGAAGTCGTCCGCACCCTATTAAAGCATAGGGCAAATGTCAATTATCGTGATAGGCGGCGTGGAGGTCGCACCGCCATACACGCCGCGGCGAAGTATGGGCATGCCGCATTGGTCAAGCTCCTCGTGGAAGCTGGGGCGGCCGTCAATGCTCTAGATCAGGGAAATGCCCCAGTGCTCTTAGGCCTCCCTCATGGCGCTCATCAGGCAGTCGACGCGCTGTTGAAGGCCGGTGCCGACATGGCGAACGTCAGTGCTGGCGTCCACAAGCACCCGGGCCTCTTCGTGGCAACCGCGTTTAACTTTGAAATGTGTGTTCGCGTTCTGTTGCAGCACGGTATAGACCCTAATGTCCAAGAGGGGAACGGCACAACGGCACTTGCTTGGGCCGCAAGGAAGGGCTATGTGGAGATGTGCCGCATCCTCCTTGAGCACGGCGCCGACGTGGATGGGTCAGAGTATCGTCGGCCCCTAGTTCAAGCGGCCTGGCAGTGCAGACCCGCCAATCTAGGCCTCCTCTCACTCCTCCTCGACCATGGAGCGAACGTGAATGCGGTCCAAGGCGGCCGTTACACTGCTCTTATTGTCGCTGCCGAGAGAAACCTTGGAGACGCTATAGCCTTTCTCTCCAACAGCGGTGCAGACGTCAATTTCGTTGTTAACGACAGCAACGCATTATGTTGCGCAAGCAGAGGCCGTCCGGAAGCCGTACGGGCCCTACTGACGGCGGGGGCTGATCACAACTGGGTCGACAGCAACGGGTGGGGGCCAATTCACATTGCACACCAGCATCCCGAGTGCCTCGAAGCGCTGCTCGACGGGGGTGCGGAGGCCGACACTTTGTCGGCCGACAGCACTGCCTTATACCTCGCTGCTTACCACGGCAAGGAGCAGAGCGCCAAGGTCCTCGTTTCGCGTGGGGCGAGCGTCGAAGTATCACATGAGTTTCCCGGCGGGGAGGACTCTTATTTCACCCCTCTTCTCGCAGCCTGCTACCAGAAGCACGCTGACGTAGCGCGCGTTCTTCTGGCGGCCGGCGCCAAGGCAACAGCGACGGCTCCGGATGGCCTGACTGCACTGCACCTGGCGTTCCGAAGTTGCTCCGAAGCCGCTGTGAAGGCCCTATTGGAATATAACCCCGACCTGGATGCCCGGAATTCCGATGGGCAAACTGCGCTGCATATGGTGACGGATGGCACTTCGGTGTCGCTAGTCAAACTATTGACTAACCGGGGCGCAAACGTGAACGCTCGGGAGAATAACGGCTGCACTCCCCTTAGCGCCGCAGTCTTCCATCGGAATATGGAGGTTGCGAAGAGCCTCCTCGCTTCCGGAGCCGACATCAATGTCGTCGGCGGCCACTGGGTCACGCCTCTGCAGGCCGCCTGCAGGCGCCAGGATTTCGACATGGTGAAGATGCTTATCCAGGGTGGTGCCGACGTGAACCGAGTTGATCCGAGAGGGGGGACCGCGCTGATCTCGGCCTGCTTGCCGGACGAGCATTGCTACATGGGAATCTTGGGGTCGAAAAGCGCTAAGGATAACGGGCGTAAGATCATCCAGTTTTTGCTAGGCGAGGCAAAGGCGGACGTCAACGTGACGGGCGGTGACTTCGGGTCCGCACTCCATGCTGCCTGTCTGATAGAGACGCCGGAGATACTGGAGTCCTTCCTTCTAGAGGGCGCCGACGCAAACTACGCTGACGATCTCGGGCGGAGGCCCATCCACCACGCGACCTTCCGAACGGTTGAGCATATCGAACAGCTTCTCTACGCCGGTGCTGACGTGGCGGTCAAGGACAAGCTGGGACGGACGGTCCTTCATACCGCCGTTACAAGCTGTCGGGTGGACGTCGTCGAGAAAATACTATCGCTCACAGGCAGCCTTATCAACGAACCTGATCTTGACGGCTGGACGCCGCTTTTATGGGCGGCACGAGCGACAGGCGAATGGGGCGGCCACTCCTCGGATCAGGCCGGTGTTATCGAGCTTCTCGTCGCCCGTGGCGCCGATGTTTGGGCTAAAGGCCGGGGCTCCGACGGGGGGGAGTGGTCCCCTCTGGAAGTGGCTCGTTACCACGGCGCAAGCGCCAAAGTAATTAAGTTGCTGACTCCGATGGAGGGAAAGAGGATCGACTCTCAGGGACAAGAAGAGGTTTGGGAACCGCAAACTCACCGATCTCGCCGAGCGAAGCGCCATGTAGGCTACTGTGATGGGTGTCTATACGTGAGTCCTGCCCCTTTTAATCTACTAAGTAGATTCCTAAAGTTGGTCATCGTAATATTGACGAGGTACATATATGCGCGACAGACCGCATACGGTCCGATGCAATGGAGCAAAAAACTAGACGCATATTTGTGGCTCTGTTTTAAATGCTCTTTGCAAAAGAATGAACTGTACCCAGGTTATGATGACTGGGAAGTTAAACCAAAAACAGCCGAGGTTGACCTTAACAGTTCCCTTGAGGAGGAAGAAGAGGCGGAGTCACCCGGGCCAGTAAAGCAGGTCGATACTGGGGATGATGACGAGTGGTTAAGCGAGGAGGACGAGTAGCTTTTTTGTGAATATATCCTTGACCTGTTTTATTTTGAGACTATCTAGGTGAATGTAGCGGCTAGCATCCTTTAGCTGTAATTTTTTTCGCTTCCTTGGACGAGGTCTTTAATTAGACAGGCTTCCGAAATGCGGTTTAGTATACCACAAACCTTACAATTCCCCTCTTTCCTTCCTCCTTTTCCTTTTTCTTTATTGATTTATTTACAAACGCTGCGGGTAACGCAGCTATAGCTTTGCAGCTACTAGCTGCACTGCCTTTGCGACTAGCTTGCAAAAAATTCTACTTTTTTATTCCTAACTTTTGCCTATTTACTAATTTTTATAACTATAAGGGGCCTGTCTACTATCGGTAAACAGCTTGTTTACGCGAACGATTGTATACAAGGAAAGGTGGTAAAGGATGGCAGAACTACCCTTTTGAGACATCTCGTCTTATTTACGTTAAGTTTACGACGTAAGCTAAGACTTGTTAAATGTCTTTGTCTCGTTTATGACGAAGACCGTTTAAAGACGCCTTGGCGCTTTAAGACAGCAATGAAGGAAGAGTTAAGTTTGTAGTATAAAGGGAGATAAGTTCCAACTAGTTACTAAAAGATAGTTTTGCAGCGGTTAATCCCAAGCATGGTTCCCTAGCTACCACGCCTTATTAACCACAACATGTAATTGTCTTTAACTTGCCTCCTTGCTGCCTTAAGCAAGCACCATCTTATCTTGTCTATTTAGTTAGGTTGTAACATTTTGCCTTTAGTTTTTGCTTTTCGCTTTAAGGCGTAAATTAGTAATGTTTCTTGCAAATTTAAGATAGCTTACTTCCTTAGTTAGTTCGTAACACTTTACGTTAAGTATCCTTTCTTTTAAAGTACACTCGTTACAACTAACTAGATAATATTAAGCTGTAGTATCTCTTATAAATTGAAGTCTAATTACTTCTTTATGCGTTTCTCGCTAATTTATTCCTCGTTTATTAACAGTTATAAGATTCCTCCGGTTCTTACCTATGTACCTTTCAGTGCACCAATATATTCACAAAGAAGACACTGAAGACGTGCCCACCTTTGGTAAGGACTACCCGTTCGCTTAGTAGGTGATAGGCATCTGACCAGGAAGCGAATCCATCCCTGCGTTGTCGGCTGCGTTAGAAAATACTGCTGCCTAGGTTGTACTTCAAAGGGGAACAAAATCGAAGGGAGATCAAGCAGCAGTTTGCAGCGGTGCTGCAGCCTCAACTTCACTCACATCCTTCCACGTCCTCTTGGACGGCCGGAGCCTTCTTGCAAGCGGTAGCGTCGGCCACCGACTGCGACTTGAGCTCCTTGCACGTGTTGCCGTAGCAGCGGGCATCCATGGCGCGCTGCAGGGCATCGCCTTTCCAGCCGAAGACGTAGTCGCCGTGCTGTCCGTAGCCGGTGCTGGTTCGCCCGTATCAGGCTATGGTTAGCAAAGCCTCAATTGAGTCTATCTAAGAGGAGAGGAGGGGGTGGGATCTTCACGTACGCATCGCCCATACTGTAGACGAACGGCTGCGAGCCATCCTCGGGCCAGAGATCGGGGTCGTTGAATGCCCGCGTCTGGCGGAAGAGGGATGGATGTTAGATCGAGCTGACTAGAAGAGGGATGATAGAGCATCCGGACGGTATACGGCTATTACTTACATCCCACATCACCTCGTACATGAGCTGAGGGAGCCGCACTGGGTGGGACTCAGGGCATGTGCCCGTGGATTCGAAAGTGCCGGTGGCTGGGTAGGCGACGTGGGCCTTATGGTCGGGCGAGTCGAGGTTAACTCCTAGAGGGTGGAGGGAGGTGGTTAGTATACTATGCAGCGATCTTGGCTGGACAGGGCACGGGACGCGGCTTACCGTCCCAGCAGGTCGGGAAGGTGATCGTGGTGCGAATGCCGCCGCCACAGGGCTGGGCAGGCAAAGCGGCAGTGTCATTGCCGGTGCAGGGAGCGCCGCCGAACGGATCCTGCTGCATGTTGCTGAAGCAGCGGTGACAGAGCTGCCTCTGCTGGCCATCCTTGCTCCGCAGCGAGGCGTCGCCGACGAGCATGCGGAAGCCCTGCAGAGGTGGTGGAACGGTGTCAGGTAGGGAGTCGAATCTTAAAAGTACAAAGGAGAACGGGGGACGGAGAAAACACGTACAGGCTTGAAGGCGGTGACGTTGGTCTTCCCGTCGTAGGGAGGTATGTAGTACACCGTGATGCCCTGGTCCCCCTCGAGGCCCAGATTCACCAGCTGGGGCACCCTCTGTAGCAGCCTCAAACGTCAGCAAAGCATCTCTAGGGCATAATTATCGAGGCCATACAAACCTTGAAGGTGCCGTTCCTCGCGCGGAAGTAGAGGTTAGCAGTCCAATAGTTGGAGAGGTCCTCAGAGAAAGAGCAGGTGGTGCAAGTTGACTCTTTGGCCGGGTCGTACTCGACGGGGGTCATCGTAGCGTTGAACGAGTTGCCTCCCACGATCTGGTGGTTGTGCGGCGACCCGACCATGCCAGGCGATACCAGCGGGTCCAGTCTCTCGATAACCAGCTGCGAGCACGAGAACCGTAACATTGACGCCGTAGCGCAGCAGCCCTCCGGTGGCTTCAGCTGCCCCTGCCCCTGCGCCGACACGCTTGGGATCAGGAGCTCCAGTCCCAGCCCCAACCCGAGGGCGACCACGCTGACGGAAGGCGTCTTCATCTTTCTCCTTTTTGTCTCTTTGCAGTCGCTACTGGTGAAGATGGCAGTAATATCGGACGCACTACTGCTTTGTTACGACGGGGAGAAGCAGAGGAAAAAAACCACAGACCGGGCTACTTCCCCCCTATTACCCCCTCTCCTGGGTCTCCGGCACTTCCTCTTTTATAATAACCGGACCCGTCACCCGCGATGCCCCCCGTCACATTCTAATCGCTCATATGAAAAGGAACGGGAGGCTTGTTCTATAGCTTTCTGGCATGCATCGAGAACAGTACTCGAGAATTCTCCTCGAATACTGCCGGGTTCAGCCGGTGATCTATCCGAGAACCGAGCTCGCCATCCAATGACCCGGCAGCCTAGATATTAACCCTTGCGATCACCATAATAAAGTCGGTAGCCTCCATAGATGAAATCTCTGGCCGTTAGGTATTACTCTTCTTAGGAGATTGATAAAAGATGGTAGGCAATATGTCGACGTATAGCTGGCTGGGTGGAAGCAGTCGAGACACGGGCGGAAGGTTCCAAAGATTAGGTCGGTCGAAATATTGAAAGGTGCATACCTGTAGGTGAGTTACTATACTTTTGAAAATAGCATTCTTCATCTCTATGGGGGCACCTGCAGGTAACTTAAGCTTTGTGATTAGATAGCGCATCTCGTAATTTGCATATTCAAGCATGTACGACGCTGCTCACGCCGGGTGAGTAGCGAGGACGTACCTAGTCCATGTGTCTTTAAAGTTCCCTGGCTGATACCTACCTACGGAGGTAGGTAGATAGGCGAGCTCAAGTATCTGTTTTCCCGTACAATCATATCTGCATAAGTACATTACATATCGACAGCCTGCGGCCACGCCCATCGCGCTCTGTTGCCGACTTGGCATTAGCAGCACTCTTTGTCTCAGTGATAAACCCTTCTTAACTCCTGCTGAAAAGCCAGAACGCACAATATCGCAACAGCTGAGAGTACAGTCCTCCGCGGAGAGCCCGAAGGTCAGAACATGTCTTTGAACTGATGGTACAGATTCACACCCTCTTGCGAGTATCTGCCTGGCGTCTGCGCCGTGGCAGCGCCGCTCCCGCTCCCATTTCTGCTTTCGCTCCTATCCCCGCTCCCGCCCCCGTTCCTGTTCCCGTTCTCGTTCCCGTTCGTGATCGGCGGTAGCGGCCGGTAGCTTTCATCGACGAGGGCCGGCGGCAGGGGAAGGCCGTTCATGCCCATGTACCCTTCGAACACGCGCGTCATCTCTTCTTGCAGGCGTGCGCCGTTGGCATGTTCGTCCGACGGCTGGTGATTGGGAAATGGGGGCCCGTGGGCATATGTCTGTGAGGACGTAGACACAATACTCGGTATGCGCGGCCGGTTGAACGTTGCGCTGGGCGTCGCTATGCTTGCCGGCGTCGCACGGTCGCTGCTGCCGCTGAGGATGTCGCTGGGGAAATGTGGACTCGTCCCCGTGCCTGGGCCGGCGCCCGCACTTGCACCTGTACCCATCCCTGCCATAGCCATAACGGTGGCGTTATGCGTGGTTACCTCATCTTGCTGCAGGCCAAGCCGCGGTGCGTAGGCCTTGAGCCCGCGGATGGTGCGCCATAGCCGCTGCGATACCCAGCTCTTGGCCGACATGTCCTTGACGAGCTCGAGCGCCAAGTAGAACTCCGACCGGCAATTGGCGCTGAACTGCAAAGGGGCGTGCGTCGACGCCAAGAAGAGCACGGCGATAGCCGAGGTGAGGAACTGGTGGTAGAAAACCTGCAGGCGTCGGTACAGGTTCGTGTTGTTGTTCAGCCGTGTGAGATATTGGATGGTGTCTCTGGCGAGATCTACAGCCTTCTGGGCCAGCGGCATGTTTTCGTGGATGCTGCTAGCGCTATGGAGAACGGGAGTGTGCAGCCAGATGCGAATCTGCAGTCGGTCGGGTTGGTCTATTAGCAAGCTGCTTATGTACCGTTCTTCTTAAGGATGCTAACCTGGTTGAGCCGGAGACGAGTCCAGATCTGGAGGCGCTGGAGATTGTACGACGGCGTCGACGGCAGGGGCAGATCCTTGCCCAGGTTGCTAATCTTCACCTCCTCTGGCACCTGCTCATACCAGTCCAGAATCTCCCGGTCCAGCTCGTCGAATTCCTCGCGCTTGAGATCCCTAATGATCGCCGGCTCGAAGAAGTCCACCAGCTTCCAGATCTTAGCGCCAAGCTGGGAATACGTGATCATGGCAACCAGGTAGGGGTGTCCGTCCTGCGCATACAGTTAGTAGACTGCGGGGATGGAAGGGGCCCAGTACGTCATAGGAGATGCAAAAAAAATTGAAAGCAAAACACTCACAGGGTAGGGTAGCCCGGGGTCGATCTTATCGTCATGGACGACGTAAGGCAACCCCGTGCCGAAACTCCACCTGCGGTCGAGCACGTAGGCACTCCAGAACGTGTTGATGGCGTTCTTCCGGTCTTGCTCGCCCTGGATTTTGGCCAGGCCTTCCCTCCGGTGGAGCCCAAGCTCAAGACAATGGCGCGCCACCTGGCCCATCACGCGCCAGGCCAGGACCTCGTCGTTGGACAGAAACCGGTAGCCGGCGACGAGCGCGAGGAAGGGGAGGTTGGCGAAGTCGCTGGCGTCGTTCATAAGCTTCCGGTCGGCGATGGGCTGCAGGCTGTCGTAGATCCGCCTGGCCTTCTCGCTGTTCCCGTGCTCCTCGACGGCCAGGGCAGAGCACATGACGATCTTGAGCTCCAGCGTCCTGAGGTCGCTGATGCCCTCGTCCTGGCCGAAGGGGGGCACAAGCCCGTGTTTCTTGGCCGACTCCATCCAGGCCGACAGCTGGCGCGCGTGGGCAATGACGGTCTCGATGTTGAGGACAGGATACATAATGCCGATTTCCTCCTCGTGGACGCGGCAGAGGCGGACCATCTCGTCCTTGTCGAAGTCCCACAGGGGGTCGCGCGGCCGCTTGGGCGGCGAAGGGGGCGCCCGTGGCCGCAGAAGCGGGGACGTCGTAGGCGTGTCCTCCGGTACCACGCCGCCGTCGTCTTGGGCTTCCGCCACGCCGCTGTAGCCCATATTGTGCAGTGTATTCTTGGCGACGTCGACCGTGAAGGCGATGCTCGTCGGGCCGCGGAAGGAGGGGGGCTGTCGGAGCGGGGCCAGCTCGGGCTTGGGCATGGAGTGGATGGGGAGAGAGGGGATGGAGATCGAAGGCGACGGCGACAGGGTGGCCGACGGCAGCGGCAGGATGCGGTCCTGGAGAGGCGCGAGGCGCATGGTTTCTTGGCGCAGGGCGCTCATGTTCTGGAAGAGGGTGTCGACCTGCTCCTGGAGGCGGCTGACCTGATCGGACATCTGCTTGTACTCGTCCGACTCCTTGAAGTTGGAGCAGCAGTTGGGGGCGTAGAGGCATTCCAGATTGAGGTTGCCGCACCTCTGGCACGGCGTCTCGCCATTGCACTTGATCTTGCGACGTTTGCACTCATTGCTAAGCCGGGGAGCTCTATATCAGTCTCGCCGATCCCATACGTGCATGAGGGAGAAAGGGAGGGAAAGAGGTTAACTGCGAGAGAGAGACAGAGAGACCGTGAAAAGCACAGGAGTACGGCATTTGTAAGGGTCCCACAGGCGGGATATTAACAGACATTCCCGCAAGCCGACAGTATGGAGTCCGGAGCTAAGAGTAGGTACATAGTGACTGAGCTGAGTCCTGTAGGCGATCCTCCGCCACCAATGATCGCCGGGGGCGCCCCCTATGGCAGCCACCAGGCAGATAGGATGTGCGCAAAGGGACGAGTAGCAGCTAGGTATGGAGGAATAGTAACGTACCATGCGATGGCGATGTACTAGACAGGCAAAAGCCGGGAAGAGCGGTCACCGTATCAGCAGGTGCTCCACCGGGCAACGGAACACCTCCGCGAGGAGGCTGCACGGAGATGGGAGGGAGAGGAAGGGGGGCTAAGCAGGGGGAGAGGAGAGACACACCCGATTCCGCTTGCTCCTCTGCTGCTTCGACCCGGCATCATCAGCGTCGGGCTTGCGCTTAGTGGGCAGGTTGTTGCGGCGGGACCCAGCAGTCTTGGGGGAGACGGCGGCGGCGGGCGGCGGCGAGAAGGGCGACGACAACGCCAGCGCGTGGTGTGCGGAATTGTCTCCGGAAGGCGCGGAAAGCATCGACGGAGATGGGAGGCTCGGATTGCCTGGATGGCGTGGAGACATAATTGCGGCGCCCTGCCCAGGCGCCAAGGATATGGCGGGAGCTGCCTGGGTTAGGTATCGCAGGTCGCTCACCTGCGTTTCGAGCTGGTCCATGGCCGCTCTCGACGCATATCGCGAGAGAGAGAGGGAGAAGGGGTGGGAAAAAAAAAGGGGAGAAGAGAGAGAGGGGCGGGCGGCAGAATCAGAGGCAGAGGCAGGGCGGGAGAGCGTGTGCGCGCAAGTCGGTTTTTTGGTTCTCGGTTGTTGGTGGCACGTTCGCTGTGACCGAGCGTCGCCGAGCTATTACGACTCGGTCCATGTACCGTGTATTATTGATCACACCAACGGCCGAGGAGGGGGAACGGAACGCGAGCTCAACTCGATACAGACAGCTCGGTCATCATCCCAATTGCCAGGGAGAGGCAGCACGCGGGGAGCCACCCGTAGAGAGGATGGTGACACCCAGCGGGCCTAAGACCCGTGGACGCTCTGTTCAGTGAAGGCGCCCCAGCCTGGAAGCGTTCGCGTTCCCCCACACGTGACGACAAATGCAGCTTTAGTGGCCGGCGGGCCTACGGGCGCTTACACCATCGCCATCTCTAGGCGGGCCATTTCGGCGAGGGGGGGCGGAATGGTGCTGAAACCGCGGAGGGTAGCCGGCAAACGGGGGTTGGCGGGTTGATGGTGGGTGGAGCAGTGGGCCAGTGGAGGTTAATCAGCACTGCTGGCACTGAGCTGCGAGGGTCAATTGGGGGCGCGGGAGTGGGCCGTCGCACAGTCGGAGATGTCCTTTTGCGCATTTCGCCGCGGGGCCAATGAGATGCCGCTTCCAGCCGAAGCTGCAGTACGCATTCAGCACCGGAACCTCGAGACTTTTTATTAGAGCTCATTATTTGCGACGTGTGAGATCCCCGCTACCGAGGCCACCTAGGGCAGACATGACGGTAGGCGGTGCGACGTAGTACCGTATATTATTTCTACAAAGCACAATCCGTACTCGAAGCAGGCTTATGGAGAGCCGCGGGCGCTTTGTATCCGCCCGGTACACTCGCCAAAGCCCACGCGCTGGCCGTCCCGCTCGCAGAAGCCCCGGAGCGTGACGGTATCGCCGTCGCAGAGGAACTTGCGAAAGTCCATCCCGAGCAGCTCGATCTTGACCTGGCCGTTCTTGGTCATCTCCATTAGGCTTCCCTCCGTGCCCTCGGATTCCCCGCTGATCGTGCCGGACCCCAACAGGTCGCCGGTGCGCATGGGGCAGCCGCCGAACGAGTGATGGGCGATCATCTGCGGGAACGACCACATGAGGTTTGCGGCGTTGGTTCGGGTGGTCAGCGTGGCGCCCTCCGGTGCTACAGAGCGCAGATGTGTCAGCCGGACGGACGTCGGCCCAGCGGTCTCAGCCGTCCTTTTAGTGCTACCTCCGCGATGGGGAGGTGGCGGGTACGGCCACGCAGGCCTTCCTTCATTCAGGGGATAAAAAGGAGCGAAAAAGGGCAGAAAGACAGAAAAGAAAAAAAACCAACTCGCAACTCACTCGTCAACTCCGCCACGAGCTCGATGGAGAACACGGTGTTCGGCCTCTTCTCTCTGAGGTGTTCTAGCAGCCGCGCCTCGCTGGGTATGCCCATCGTTCGGAACGGCTCCAGCGCGTCGGCCAGCACGACCCAGGGGCTGATGGTGGTAGCGAAGTTCTTGCCGTTGAAGGGCCCCAGCGGCACGGCCTCCCAGGCCTGGATGTCCCGCGCGCTCCAGTCGTTGAGCAGGACGTAGCCGAAGATGTGCTCGTCCGCCTCGCGAACGGAGATCGGATGGCCCATCTCATTCGGCGTCGCGAGCAGGCAGCCCAGCTCGAGCTCGAAGTCGAGCTTCCGCGTCGGCGCGGCGATGGGCTGGAGGGGCTCGGGTACCCCTTCCTGCAGGAACTGGCCCCAGGGCCGAATGACCGGGGTGCCGGACACCACGATGCTAGAGGCCCTGCCGTGGTAGGCGACGGGGATGTGTGGGTAGTTGCGATGCAATGCGTTCTGCGGCCCGCGGAAGAGGACACCGCAGGCGCGGGCGTGGTGGTAGCCGGCGTAGAAGTCGGTGTAGTCGCCCACGGCCATGGGTAGGTGCATCTTGACGGCGGCCCGGGGTAACAGCGCCTTCTCGCGCAGCTGCGCGTTGTCCCTGAGGAAGGCCGGCTGCGACGTGCCCTCCGCGAGCAGGTCTTGGAGGGCCTCCCGAACGGCGCGGTGTGCGGACCGGCCCAGTGCCGCGAAGTCGTTCAGCGTCGGCTGGGCAAAGACGTGCTCGCGGCCTTCGAGGCTGGGGAGGATGGACGTGAAGCCGGCATGGGCGGAGAGCACCTTGAGGTCGAGCACGTGCGATCCGATGGCCGTGGCCGCGTGCGGGGTCTCGTCCGCAGGTGTAGTGATGATGCCGAGCGGGATGTTGGCCAGCGAGAAGTCGCCGAGGGGGTCGTAATCGGGAACCCACGAAGCCGACGCCATTTTGAGGGGCTTATCTACTGTACTATGAGGGCTCTGCAGCACGGTGCTGCTTCTTGTCTTACCGTCGCCGGCGAGGTCTCGGTCTGCGGTGGGAGGGGCAGGTGGTAATAGCGGTTATTGCTGGAGTAGTAAAGAGAGAGCTGAAGTGAGAGGGGAAGAAGAGATAATAAACTACCCAAACTGAAGTTGCGGGGTAGGGCACATGGTAGCAGCAGTTGTTGACAAAGTGAAGAGGGAGCGGAAGTGGGAGGTGAAGTAGACCGGGAGGTAAAAGTAAACCGAAGTGGTGGGGGTAACGGACCCTACCCGTGCCGACCAACCCATCCGAAGGAAGCCGCGTCCCACCACGCCGTGCCGCGCCTTCCTTTCCGGCATCCATCCGTTTGGCGGCAACGGGTACCACCGGCAGGCAGGCACCTCCCTCATATGGACGTGTCCACAGGCGGCTCTTTCAATTTACCCTAACTCAAATCGTAAATCCCACGGAGGCCCTCACTTGTAAGCTAGGTATCCGTACATATCGCGATTTAAATCCACGTAGTCACTCGCAGGCGGACAACCTTGTGGATCCAGGGGCTGCACGTCCTTTTCCGACTATCCCCAGATATAGATTTAGCAGTAAGCAGGTGTTTTGTTTTCCATGTTGCCTTCCATGCCGACTTCCATTTCCATGAGCCGCTGCGGCGGCAATACTAGATACAGGTACGATCTTGCTGGCCATTCCCTCGCCCCATCTGAACCGAGTCGTCGTCGTCATCGTCGTCGTTTTCTTTCTTTATTTTTTTCCAATCTTCCCGCCTACCTCTTCAAGGTTCTCCCCTGACTTCTTCCCTCAGAAGGCCAGCACGAAGAGGAGGAGCGCCACGGGCGCCCAGACGGCCGCGAGGGCCTTGGTGGCCAGGGTGGTAGCCGTGCTGGTGGTGTCGGCGGTCAGGCCGTTGGTCTCTGAGGCCGTGGTCTCGGCGATGACCTGCTGGCTGGGGCCAGGGACGCAGGTCCAGCTGTTGGCGGAGTTAACGCTGCCGGAGCCAGAGTAGCGCATGACGAAGGGGTAGCGGCAGAGGTTGCGCATGACCATAGTGGTGCCGTTGACCGTTTTCATCGCCGGCAGCGTGTCGGGCGCCATGCCTTTCTCGACCCAGCCGACCAGGGCGGCCAGCGGGTCGATGGGGGCGGCCCCGACGCCGCCGCCGCAGTGCATTACGCCGGGAGCGGAGAAGACGCGGTAGAAGGGGTCGACGGCGGCGTCGCCGCCCAGCACGTCGGCCACGCGCTGGCGGTAGTCGAAGGTGCCGTTGGGGAAGATCAGCTGGTCGGCCAGGCCGTGCCAGGTTAGCAGCTTGCCCCCCGCGCTCTTGAAGGGCGCCAGGTTGGGGTTGTCGGTGCCGATGATGGTGTCGAACTGCGCCTGCGACTGCTGGATGATGGTGGTTAGGCCCTGGGCGTCTAGGCTGTTGAGGCTCTGCGACGACACGTTGGTGCCCGCCGCCGCCGGGCCCAGCACGAAGTTATTAACCCAGGTAGCGCCCAGCCCGAAGGGCTTCGACGTGGCCAGCGTGGTGGGTGACGCGCCCGGCAGCAGGCCGTACCACAGCCGCTCGCCGGCGGGGCTGACGGGCCCGTCGAGGATCTGCTGGTACACCATGACCTGCTGGGCTGTGATGGACGTTGACGAGCCGTTGCAGGCGATGCCGCGGCCCACCATGGTCTGCGGGTCGAAGGCGCAAGCGCCCGGGTTGGCGATGACGCCGTCCTTGGCGCCGTCCAGCGCGTCGCAGGCGGCCACGGTGGCCTGCACTAGCGCGCTGAACACGCAGGCCGGCACGAAGGTGCGCATCGAGTTCATCACCGTGAAGGGCCACAGCTCTGCGGGTACGAACTTGGCCCAGTTCATGGCCGGCGCCGCTGCCAGGATGCCGTCGAAGTCCTGCGGGAACGTCTGCGCCTCCATCATGCCCTGCCGCCCGCCGGTCGAGCAGCCGTTGAAGTAAGAGAAGTTGGCCGGCACGCCGTAGAACTGCTGCACCAGCGCTTTGCCTACCACCGCCATCTCGTGCACCGACAGGCTGGCGAAGTTGGTCAGCAGCTGGCTGCTGTCCGCCGCGCTCATATCCACGCCCGCGAGCCCCGCTTGGCCGAAGCGCCCCAGCCCGGCGTCCGTCGAGGCGGCGGCATAGCCGGCCATGACCTGCGGCGCCAGGGCTTGGCCGAAGAGCCCGGCCAGGAAGCCGCTGCCGCCGGTGCCCTGGAAGCGCATGTTCCAGTTGGTTAGCGGCATCCACAGCTCGACGCGCACCCGGTCGCCCGCCGCGCCGTGCGTCAGCGTCACGTTGACGTCGCAGTACGACAGCGCCATAGCCGACCCATTGGCCATCCGCACGCTCATGTCGCGCATCTCCATCGCGCTCACCGACACCACGCTGGCCCCCGGCACGGCCGGCGCCGTCAGCGAGGCGCAGGCCTTGACGGGTGCCATGGCCATGGGCGCCGACGCGCCCACGTCCATCCCGTCCATGTCCATCCCGTCCATGTCCATCCCGTCCATACCCATGCCGTCCATGTTCATACTGTCCATGTTCATCGACATGTCCACGCTCATGCTGTTCGCGCCCGCGGACATGTCCTGAGCGGCGGCGAGGCTCGCTAGCCCCGCTGAGAGCAGTAGGCGCTGCAGACTAAGACGCTTCATGATGCTTCGCGACACTTTGTAGCTAAAGATCGAGGGGGCGGCTCTGTTGCTCGACAACAGACGACTCGGAGAAGTTGAACAAAAGAGTGACGATGCGGTCGATCGATGGCCGTCCACGGTCGATCGATACCACTTATTACTATCGCGCCGGACGAGAGCTAGGGATATGAGAAGTCATCTCATCGCCCATCGTCCCAAGCTGTGCTTAAGAGGGATCTTCAGCGCAGACCCGCTCCTCGGGTCCCACGTATCGACAGCACACCTGGAAGCACATCGCGGATGCACCGCTCCTGTATCGTCCCTGCGCTGGCTTGGCATCTGATGCCTCCCCGGTTTGATCGACGTTGCGGTATCTACGTGAAAGAAGGGCGTGTTTGCTTCTTCCCGGCGGGCCCTCATCGGACGGCCCTTGATCTCGCTTGCCACTCTCGTGCGGATTATGCGACGTACCGCCAGGTGACGTATCGGTGCGGACAGTCGGAGGGTTCGCGCCGGTGATGGTAAGCTGCGTGTAATCACGAGGGAACCCGGTGGCTTGGCCTGCCGAGGCCGATTGGCCTGTTGCCGTGGAGGCGAGGCGCCTAGCCGAGGGTTGTGCTTGTAGCATGATCCGCCTGGGGGTTTGATCGCCGCTGCCATCTCGAAATATCGCGCGAGAGTTGAAAGAAGCGACAAGCTCACATTTACCCACCCAATCAAGCCGATCCTGAGCTCTTCCCGACGTTTCTCTCCTCGTACGTGGTATGACCCTGCATACGTACGCAATGGCCCAGACAGCCATGACGCGGTCCTTCGTGGGCTGGACGAACCGTCCGATCAAGGACGCGCATCAATGCTTGTTTTTTGACTCAGCCTTTTTTGCACCCACCTTACAGTAGGTTGATCGCAAGATTCTCGCTTACAGAGAGCGCGTTTCGATGTTCTCTAGAAATTTCTATCGGCTGCCGCCTCGTCACGAATTCGTTTCATCGCCGGAGAGGATGACGCCAGAAGGCGAAAGGAGGATAAACACGCAAATCGAAGATTCAAACTTCTGCTAGATATTATTACTTGCCCTCCGGCTGTAAAACGTAAGTGCCTGGAGGACACCGGGACTGCGAGGCAGTACTCTCCCGCTTACGTAGAGACCTTTATTAGGCCCGAGTCCCTTCTACAAGACAATATTAATTGAAGCACCATACCAGGTTCAAACGGAGTGAACATATCTCTAGCAAGTATGTAGGTGGTCTTCGCGATATTCGGTGATTAGTATTAAAGAGGACAATGGTTGGCTATAACTCATAGGAAATATCATTAAATTAGCTCCGGATTGGCAATGGGAGCCACAATGCTTGGGACCTCGCACTTACACAGGGTTACAACATACATGCCCAAGCAAGCCTTATTTCTTTTTTCTTTTTTCTTTTCTCTTTTCCTTTCTACTTTTTCTTCATTTCAGACCCTCGCCTGCAAGGTCTCATGGCTATCTACTGGGGACGCACCCGCAATAAAAGTCAATCGCCGTGCCTTAATTCCCTTTGGCCCTTTTGCCCGTTCTTGCCGCCAGACCTGCCCGTCGACTTTAGCCGCGGCGCCGAGCCACCGTCTGTCCGGACTTCCTGTTGCGCCTCGTGCCTGGCCAGTGGCCGACGCGCTTGCTTACAATACTTACTGTATATTGCTCTGCAGCCAGGCGCATGCGCGTGTATCGGATATCGGACATCCACAGCCTCCTGTCTCGTGCTGAGAGTCCGCAAATCCGGGGAAACCTGACAAAGTCATAGCCCACCTGTAGCTTGAGCTGATGAAGTCGTGCGGCGGATGTCGACTCACGGCCGGACATGTTGAGGGTCCAAGGTGCCTGCCCTACTTCCTGGGATGTACTTAATCTACGGACATCCACCATGTTGTCCGTAGCGTCGTCGCAAGTACAGGTAGGCACAGATACGGCCATCAACGCACCTGCCTCTTGGTAGGCGGGAGGTGCTAAACTGGCACTAGACCTTGCGCCGGTGGCTGGGAGCCAAGGCGGGAAGGTCGGATACGATAATAACTGATAGTCTTGAGTGATGCTCTTATAAGTGGAGGATGGGCCCGTGAGCGAATGAATAGCAGCGAACATAAGAATACCTAGAACGGACTCACCATTCAGATACGTCTCCAGGGCGGACCATCCTCTGCCCCTCTTCCCCGACGATGGCCCCAGCTTCTCTGTACGCGGCCGGGCTGGCCCTCCTCGCGCTGGTGGGCAGGGCCTCTGCGACTGCCGCGTTAGGCCGACGACAGGCCGGCAAGTACTGCAACCCCGAGTTCGAGAAGGCCTGCTACGCCGAGTACGCCGCCGGTAACTCCGGCATCGTGTTCCGCGTGGCCGTGCCCGACGCGGCAGCCCCCCTCGATGCCCTCATCCAGATCGTCGCCCCGGTCTCGGCCGGCTGGGCCGGGTTGGCGTGGGGAGGCAGCATGACGGGAAACCCGCTGACGGTGGCGTGGCCGGGCGGCGACGGCGCCGTCGTGTCCTCGCGGTGGGCTACGTATGTCTGGCCCTTACTATTAATGTAGGTACTAACGGATAGATGCTGACGGTCGACGGACGCAGCGGCCATACCCTCCCCGCGGCCTACGCCGGAGCGGCCTACACCGTGTTGGCGTCGTCCAGGAACGCCACGCATTGGACCCTCGACGCCGTCTGCCAGGGCTGCAGCCGGTGGGGCACGACGGCCCTGAGCGCCTCCAGCACCGGTACCTTCGCCTGGGCCATGAGCACGCGCGCTGTGGCCCAGCCGGCCAGCAACACCAGCAACTTCGGCTACCACACGGCCAAGGGCCGCTTTTCGTACGACCTCGCCGCCGCGAGCCTGCCGCAGGACGCTTTCGGGCAGTATGTGTTGTTCCTGTCCGGGAAGAAGGCGGCGTCACCTTCTTCTTCCCCTGCCTCCTCGTCCCAGGGGCCGTCACTTGCCAGCTCGGAGACCGCACCAAGCCGCGGCGAGGGCGGAGCAGCCACAAGCAGCGAGCCGTCATCGGCAGCAGTGACAGTAGTGACGGCGGTGGTGCCGGCGACGACGACCCCCGCGATGGACTCGACCATCTCCAAGCCTGCCTCTGCGGTCGAGACCGTCGTCAGCACCATCTATATCACGGTCCAGCCCGCCGTTGCCGCCCCGACACCTGCGCCCGAGCCCGATGACGCAGATCCAGATCAGGAGGAAGCACCGGAGGAGACCCCAGCCCCGAACCCGGCTCGCCCTACTCCGAGCGTGGCGGCGCGGCCGCCTTTTGGCAAGAAGGGCCCGTGGAGGCGGCCGCCCTTCCACCCTCCACGGCCTCCCTTCCGCGGAACTCCGCGGTTTCGCGGCTAGATAGGTGGACTGGCACGTCGAGATGCCTGGGATGGCGCAGCCGCTTTCGGGTTGTCACGGTGAAGGCACGAAGGGGTAGGCTGCACATACCGATATATAGTACAAAATAATACATTCTAGACTGTATTACCCAACGCTCATCCCCAGGTTGCCCCTCAACACCGCGACTCTAAAGACGGCTGTAGACAAGGTAAATCTGTAGATACCGGTAATACATAAGTTACGAAAACTGACCCAAGCTTAACTCCCTCCACGTCTGCTGGACTGGCCAGCCGTGGGCCGCGATGCTGTCGACAAAGGCGTCTGCCGACCCTGGCATTCCTGATACTCCCGGCATTCCCGGCACTGCCGACACTGAAGATACTCCGGATGCTCCGGATACTCCGGGCATTGCGAGATTAGCACCAACCATCACCACGCCTCCCCCGACCTGCGTGGCCAGGTCTGCCTGGGTCAGAAACTGCGACCTGTCGAAGGCGGCGACGCTAGGAATCGTCGTCATGTCGTACGCCGCGCCCAGGTCGATCGAGTCGCATAAGAGGGCGGAGAACTCGGGCCCGAGCCAGTTGGTAGCAAAGGGCTGCTGCTGTGGCTGCGTTTGCGACGGCGACGGCTGCGGCTGCTGATGTTGATAATGCGTATGATGCTGTTGCTCGTGCTCGTGCTCATGCTCATGCTCACGCTGGTGCGGATTCTGGTGCTGCTGGTGCTGCTCGTACAGATGTGTCGGTCCCGGCATCAGCGCCGGAGAGTACTCAAGCTTGACGCACGCCTCCGGGCCGGCCAAGACCGACGGCGTCGCCTCGGCGTTCTCGATGCCTCCGAAGTCGTCGACGGCAACGGCCCCGACAATGCAGGCCAGCTGGCGCGCCACAACGACGAGAATGTGATACGTCTGGGAGAGCGGAGTGCGCCGCATGGCCTGGAGGATGGACCGCACCTTCGCCTTGCGCCGCGCGCGTTCGGGTGACAGCGCCACCGTCGGCCGGGCCGGCTGCTGGGCGAGGAGGTCGAGGCAGAGGACGAGGACGCTGTGGTAGACGTAGTAGGCGTCGACCCAGGCCACCCCGTCGAAGAGGCCGAGGTCGGCTAACTCGCCGAGGTGGTCTAGAGTCTGCTCTGCCGACGCGAGGCAGAAATCCGCGAGTGAGGCGACGTCGTCTGGAGGAAACGGTGTTGGATCGCCGGCACTCCCCAAGCTGGTGCTGCTGAGGTTCGAAACGCGCCGGTCATCGGCGCTCGCCGGCGCGTGGGCGAGGCTGGTGCGAGCCCTGTGCAGCACGTACGACCGCGTGGCCAGTTCGATGGCGTACCGGTACTGCAGCTGCAACAGGAGGATGGCCCGCCGGTGCTGCGGCACTGCTGGCCTCCACTCGGGCCGGAGGTGAGGAGGTAGAGACCGCGACCACGCCTCAAGCCCCGCCAGCAGCGCCCGCGTGGCTGAGACCGAGGCCGAGGTGACGGTGTTTCCCGCTGCGGCCGTCGCTCTGTAGCCGCTACTGCTGCTGCCGCCACTGCTGCCGTGGCCGGGCGGGTGGCCGGGCGGGCAGAGCGGGTAGACCAGCTCCTTGATCTCCCACGATAGCCGGTTGAGCTTGAACAAGTACTCGCCGTAGTTGGGAAGCTGCATCCTATCCAGCTGGGTATCCGGCTGCGTGTCCACCCTCAACCCCTCCTCCTCCTCCCACACCTCCTCTCCCGGTAGGCCGACGCTGACCTCGTCATCGTTGATGGCCGACGGGCGGCCTAGCATGATGCACAAGTTGCGTTCAAAGCTGTACAGCGCCCACCACACCCGTCTCCGCTCCTCCCTCACCGCCGCGTCCAGGTCGACGCTGCCAGCGCCTTCACGGTGCATGCCCAGGGCGACGGCCATGCGCAGGGCGCACCCGAGGAGCATCCACGACGCGTTCCGCCGTCCGGAGTTGTGCTCGTGCAGCTGTAGGAGCAGTAAGGCCTGAATGTTAACGAGGCTAGTCGTGCCCGTCAGCACACCCAGCGAGGCGCGCGCAAAGTCCAGGTACCGCCTCTGCACACTGCTGCGCTTCGCGTTCATCCAGTCACGCGACCGCCCCTCCAGCGGCCCTTCCGTGGTCTGCGCGCCGAAGACGAAGACCATGGCCAGGCAGCACAACCAGCCGGTCTCGGGCGTCTGGGGAGAGGGAGGGTAGCCGGCGACACCCCCCTTGACACTATTACCCCGCGGCTGCCACATCGCCTCGTACCGCAGCTGGAAAGCAGGGCGGTGGAAGAGCTGCAGGTTCGGATGTATCCGCTCGAAGAAGACGCGGACGAACGCGTCGGCCACCTCCCGGTCGGGGAGGAGCCTCGGGCTAAAGAGCGCGTCCGCCTCCTCCGCCACGTCTGGCTGGTGCCGAGGCCGGCTAAGTCCGGCGGGCGCACCCTGGTCTGCGTCCTCCATCTCGCCGGCTCCCGTGTCGTCGGCCTCCAAGGCCTTGCTGTTCTGGAGACCGACAAAGTCGGCATGGAGGAGTTGCTGCGACAGGCTGGAGACGCTGCACCTGGCGACGAGCTCCCGGATGGCCATGACGAACTGGAACGAGCTCGAGGGGCCTACGTAGTGGCCCACCCCACGGGCGCTGGGGACGAGCATCTCTCCGACCCCGTGGGGGTCGGAGAGGACGTCCTCGAGGGTATCCTCGAGAGGCGAGCAGTCCGGCCCCGCCATCTTCCTCTTCTTTGCCGGCGGTTCGGCCAGGCCAACAGCAGCAGCGGCAACGGCTGCGCCGTCAGCGCCGCGGTGCGGCGGAGCAAAGATGTCGCTCGTGGGCGACATGTCCTTGCGCGAGGGCATGTCGATGCCCCGCTCGGCGGCCACGCGGTAGAGCGTGTCCAGGTCCTGCGTGCTCTCCCCGGGCAGGAGGCCGCGCACGAGGGCCTCAAGGGCCCGGTATCGCAGGCTGAGGCTCTCGACGCTGCCGTAGACGCGCTGCTTCCGCGGCAGCGTCGACTGGCACTTGATGCCGTTGCTCAGGCAGTTGGTGCACGCCTCCTGCGGCGACCCCCGGATGCACCGCGCGCGCCGGTGCTTGCAGAGGTCGCAGCTGACGGCCGCGCGCCGGCGCTGGCTGTCCGGCACACGCTTCCACTTCCCTCCCGCCGGGGCCAGGGAAGACGCCGGTGCCGTCGAGGAGAACGGCGGCGACGACAGCGACATCGAGTCTGGCAGGTCTAGCAGGTCTAGCAGAAGTAGCAGCAGTAGGCCGCAGGAAGAACACAACCGGGGGCGAAGTGGTCCCCGGGGGAAAGCACCGCGCGCCGGTAGAGGGAAGAAGGATAAGAGTGGGCGTCGCCCCCTTCCGGCTCGCTCGCGGATTGGCGCTGCTGGCGGCGTGATGTGGCCCTCAGGCTGGCCATCCGCGGTGGTCTAGAACGTCTAGAACGTCTAGAACGTCTAGAACGCGGAGGCGCCCTGCTAGTGTGCAGACAGAAGTGCGGGAGTCCGAGAGGACGGAGCTGTGATAGCGCCAGTGCTCAGCGCTTATGAGGTAAGAAGCTAGGTAGTCCGTACGCAGGAGTAATGCTCGAAGGCCCCACCGCTCGCTCTACTGCCTGACGTCGGTGGGAATCGCAGAGAAAGAGGCGATTCGGTTACGAGATGCGACAACAAGTTGCGACGAGCACCTGCGTCTCGTCTGGTGCGTGCTAAGGCCCCCAATGGACTCGAGCTCCGGCGGCAGCGTTTGGCATATTCGCAGCAGCGTCCACCACGGTGGGCGGGTGCGAAGAGAACCCCCAGGAAGGCCCACATGGCGAGTTAGGGGCGAGGCCGGAATGTCTTTCCAGGCTTCGGAAAGCCCTTCCGCGGGGAGACGCGCCTCCATCCCGGAGCAGAGGCCTTAACCCCCCGCGCCGGCATACCTTTCCGCGCGGATTCCGCGCGAAGCGTTGCGCAGTGCACCTTAGTCCACCCTAGCGCTGACGTGGATTGGACGCCCACCGCCGTCCCACGCAGCCGGAATCTGACAGGTCAAAAACGTCGGCGAGCCCCGGTGTGTCGGTGAGTAAGCAGATAGTTTAGCACGGATTACCTAGAAAGGTGCCGACAGATGGAGCCAAAAGAAGGACGAGATTTGACGTCATGCAGATACGCCGCCGGTAAAACTTGCTGGCGAGGGAAAAAAAAAAAAAAAAAAAAAAAAAAAAAAGGAGGAAAAGAAAAAAAAAAAAAAAAAAAGCAAACGTTGATTAACA